>CAUYSK010009650.1:0-99541 GCA_963575035.1 Avahi laniger
GGGGTCTCGCTCTTGCTCAGGCTGGTCTCGGACTCCTGACCTTGAGCGATCCATCCACCTTGGCCTGCTAGGATTACAGGCGTGAGCCACCGCGCCCGGCCCTTGTGTTTATTATTATTACAAGCAGTTTGGCCCTTGCCACATTATATAACGTGATGATTTGATGTCCCCAGCTAGACCATGGGCTCTGAACTTCTCATGTCCTCATAATCCTGTGACGTAGTTATTACTGTGCCCATTTTAAAGCTGAAGCTCAGGGCGATTAACCGGTTGTCTGCCCAAAGTTGCGCAGTTCGTACCAGACAGGAGGCAGGTCTCAAATGTGGACGCTGCGGCCTTTCCTCTCTGCTCCCCAGGGCCGCCGCCCACTGGGGAGCCTCTGGGGCTCCCAGCTCTGCCGCGGGCCTGCGCCGGCTGTTGGCAGTAAAGAGCTAGAGCTGCTGCTCCAGCCTCCGGCAGGAAACGGTTAAGGAAAAGCAGCCTCGGCTCCAGGAGGCACAGAAGCCAGGTCTGCAGGCCCCTGGGATGTGGGGCGCCAGCAGGCTGAGGGGCTCTGGCGTGCGGCAGAGAACTGCTGGCACCCGGAGAGGAGACGCCAGCCCGAGCTGCTTCACGCCAGACGCTGCTGCTGAGAGGGTGCGCACAGGGGCGCAGAGCCACGCGCGGCGGTGTGCGCCCAGACACGCGCTCTCCCATGTGCCCACTCGCTCTCCCGCAAAGCCGTGTGAAGGAGCCGCTGTCCCTGCAGGCATGTGCCACCATGCCCGGCGAATTAAGGCGAGAGACTGGGTGCTGCAACCGGGATGCCTGGGGCTTCTTGTCGTGTAGGAGGGACTCGTGTGATCTTGGAAGGTTCAACTCACAGGCCGGCACAGCAGTGGGGAGCCGGACTCCAAGGGTCTTCTTCAATAGGAGTTCAGTGTCCTGTTGAGGACACTGAGGGCGAGAGATGTCAGAGGATCTTAGGTTCGTAGATCAGCTCTCCCCTGACCGCATCGAAACAACTCTCTGACGCTCCCCTCCCTAGAGGTTTTGGACTTTCATGGATATCAGATCCACTGCGGGTGCTGATTAAAAACTTCAGTCTCCTGGGCCACTCCAGCAGAGCTCATCATCCCCATCTGGCAGGAGTAGAAACTGAGAGCCAGAGAAGCCAGGTAACTTGCCCAGGACCACACAGCAGAGCTGCTATGTGACTCCAGTGCCCAAGCTCCGAACTAACGTGCCAGGCTGTTTACCAGGCACCTGCAGTCCCAGGGGCTCCCCGGGGGGGCACGGTGGGGAGCAGGGGGCAGAGCTGGACAAAAGTGGTCAGGATCCCAATCTCAGAACTGTTTCCACTGGGGTGGACGTGCAGAGAAAAACCCGAGGCACAGTCCCAGCTGCGGGGACTGGCTCGACAAGGATGCAAGAGGCAGAGGGAAGTGTCTAGTGGTCAAGTACACTGGCTCTGGAGTTAGCTGGAGCTGTGTGACCGTGGGCAAGTAGCTCAGCCTCTCTGAACCTGTAGTAAAACCAGGATAATGACTGTCCCCACCACACAGCTATTGTGGGGATTAAATGAGCAAACGCATGCCTCCCAGCATCCGGAGGGCGCCCGGGACGGCTGGAAGTCTAGCCTCCTACAGACCTGGCCCTGGGGTGGGGCAGGTGCATGGCCCAGAAGCTGCCTGAGGAGGGTTGGCCCACCCCTCCTGGCCCACCTCGGGCCACTTCGAAGCCAGTCTGACTCGCCTTCCTCCCCGGAAGCGGGGTAGAAGGGCCAACCCTGGCTCCGGATGCACCCGAGCCGTGGCCGCAGCAGAGTTTCCTGCCCCTGCCCAGGGCCGCCATCTGTGCGGGCTGGGTGGACTGTCAGTCTCGGAGGGCGGTTAATTTACAGCCCATGCAGCTCCTTGTCCACACTGGGCTAGAGCGGCCTCAACCTGCGACCCCTCGGCCTCTCAGCAGGAGCAGGAAAAGGAAGCCAAACTGGAAACTTCCGGCTTGAATTCCTTCCTTTGCGGGACCCTCAGACAAAGTGGCTTCGGTGAACTGCATCTTGCCGAGCCTTGGCCTCACCCCTGCCCCCGTCAGTCTGGCGCACTTCCGTGGTCAGCGAGCAGGAGCAGGGGCTCGGCCGCCAGACTGCCTGGGTTCGACCTCTGGTGCTTACAAGCTCTGCAACCTTGGGCAAGTCACTTAACCTCTCTGTGCCTCTGGTTCCTCATCTATAAAACGGAGGTAATTATAGAAGCCACTTCCCAGGGCTGCCCTTAAGATTAAATAATCATACCGATAAAGATCTGAACCACCCCAGGCAC
The DNA here is from genome assembly GCA_963575035.1 of Avahi laniger. Lineage (NCBI taxonomy): Eukaryota > Metazoa > Chordata > Mammalia > Primates > Indriidae > Avahi > Avahi laniger. The sequence continues at coordinate 2,304 of CAUYSK010009650.1, forward strand.
ATGGGAAATGCTCAATTGTCATTATGGGCTGCGAGACCACCTGGCGTGGTTGTGGGGGAGGGGTCCAGATAAAAGTGGAAGAGCCGGCCGGGAGGAAAAGGGCCCCCGGTGGGGGGCAGGATGGGGGAACTTGGGGAGCAGCGGCAGTCGCCGAGCCCTCTGGGGAGAGTAACGAAGGTTGGGCTGAGGCTGCCCTGTCTGGCACCCACTTCTCCTTCCGTCATCTTTGCTCCCTTCCCTTCCTGCTCTACTCCTCAGGCGGAGGCAGACACGGAGAAAAACCACCTGCTGTCAGGCTTCTCGGGGTCACTGGTCTGATCTGAGGCCACCGACCATTCCTTTAGGCTTCCCACCCCGGGACAGCACAGGCTGGCCTGGGACCAGGGCGGCACAGTGCAGGCACTGCTCGCAGAGGACGAGCCGCGTCTCCCCTCAGACTGGGGCTCCCCGAGAGCAGGACTGAGTCTTTTTCTTGGGTGTCACCTCACTTATCTCCTGGGACAAGACTTTCACCTCTCGGGGAGGGAATAACGATGTTCCATTTACTCAAAATTTCCTCCCGTCCTGGCGGCGGTGGCAGCGGGAGAGAGCGTCAGGGCCCTGGCAGCCCCGGGTCTGTGTTTGCTGGGGGCTGGGGAGCTCATGTCGGGGACGCGCCCAGCCCCGGCCAGCAGCTTTCCCACGCCTGTCCCTGGCTTCGGGGGCAGGAAGGAGTGTGGACGGCTGCCCCATGCCCACCTCTCAGGAGCTGCCGAGGAAAGCTGCGGTGCATGGGAGCCAGAAAGACCACCTCCACCGGTAAACCACAGGGACTGCTGAGCCTGAGGAGCTGCCCAACTCCTGTTTGTTGAATGAATAATCGTGAACTCCCAGGCCAATTACTCCCCCAGCCTAGCCACTCACCTCTGCCAGCCTCAGTCTCCCCACATTCTCCAGCACCAGCCCATGTTCCAGCCAGCCCTGCCGCACACTCTCAACCTCCTCCAACCCTCTCTTGTCCTCAAGCTGGGCCTCAACTGCAGCCTCCACATTGGCACTCGTTAGACTCACGGGGGAGTTTCCTAAAGCACAAATGCCCATGCCCCCCGTGGCAGATTCTGGTTTAGGTGGCTGGGGGCGCCTGCAGGGCACTGGTTCTTTTTACCTCCCCACATGGGGCCAACGTGCAGCCAAGGTTGAGAACCAAGGGACCAGGCTGTGGTCCCCTCCAGAGAAAGGGGAACTGCCTTTTATTTCGAAATTCCAGTGCCTAGCCCCGTGCCTGGCTCATAGCAGGTGCTCAGTAAGTGTTTCTTAACCGGTGACTGCTTAACAGGTGGGCCTGTCCCCTCCTGGATGTGCCCAAAGGTAAACAGGACTGGAGTCCTTCTTCCTCTGCAATAGGCGAGCCAGCGATGAACGGCTTCTCTCTGTTGACCGACAGACTGGGTTCACATTCTGCTACTTCCTTGGCCTTGAGCAAGTTGAATCTCAGTTTCCTCATCTGTAAATGGGGCTAATAACAGCCCACACCTCACAGGGCTGTTTTGAGGATGGAGAGCACTTCTGTAAAGACTTAGCTCAGGCTGCGTGTGTCGACCTGGGCCCTGGCAAGAAACACGCTTCCTTCAAACCACTGAGGAGTTTACCAAGGGGATCTTTTGCACAGATGTGTGCAGGGTTAAGGAAGGCAACAGGGGGTGGTGCAGAGGGCTGGCGCTAGCCACGCTGGGGAGCTGGCCGTCCCCAGACCCAGAGAGGCAAGGGGAAGGAGCAGTCACAGGAGCCCAGAGACGGAGCTGTGCTGTCGGGGAGGGGCCGTGACAAGCACCGGGAGTGTTGAGGGAGCGGCACACCCCGAAATGTTGCCCAGCCTAGTCACCTCCCGTCCTGCACTCTGCCACTGGTGCCTGCCCCTGGGCAACGCCACCCAGAGGGCAGCCCAGATTGCAATTCACAGAGGTCGGCCCCCCGGGGCACAGCGCAGGGCAGAAGAGGGCAGAGAGTGGATCTGGATTTGGAGGAGCAAAAGCAAGATTTCCAGAACCCCAACATACGGTCAACGCTGATTCAATGTTGGTACTATTACTACCGTTCATTCGCCTCGTATTTAACTGCATTTCATGCACACACCGGTCTCCCTAGCACAGGAGACGGCGTAGGGGCCAGGACCAGGTCCTCAGCAGCCCTGTCCACACGTGGCAGGTGCCGCAGGCCCCCCGTGAACGCCGGAGGAAGAGGGGCCGTGCCTTTGCGCGGCAGCACACGCCCACGCTCAGCCACGGCGTCCGTGCTTTTGACAAGCCATCAAAACGCTTTGCTGTCACAAGCTTCATTAAAATGGAAGCACGTTGCTCTAGTATGCAGATGGGGCCACTTTATTACTTTTTAATTTGTTTACAGAAAGCCCATGTTTGCTGTGTACCATACTTGCAAGTAATAACAAATGGGCACGTTGGCTGCCTCCAAAGCTGGGTAAACAGGCCAAAGCCGCGTGTGAGCACCGCGCTTGATCGCTCCCCGTAGAATCTGACACGCTGTTCAAAACGCGCCGAAGGCTGGAGGAGGGGACCAGAGTGTGTGTGGCGTGTGGCTTTGGGCGACTCTCCCCTCTCTCTGGACTCAAGTGTCCAACCTCCGCGGCACGGGACCCAGGCCGAGTGGTCTCCGTGGCCTTTGCAGCCCTGCTAGTCCATGACACGGAGATTTCTCTATCTTTACCACCCTGGAAGCTGCGGAACTCCCGGGACTGCCTGCTTCCCGGCTCCCAAAGGAAGACTTCGTCACTAAAATGAAATAAAGCTTACAAATTACCAAATGAATTTTGAAAATGGGTCAAACTGAATGAAGAATACTTAATCGAGCATAACTGTTCGAGTGGCACGTCAAACACCTCCACCATGGCCCCCAGGCAATGATTTTCACAAACCGGCCAGGACCCTCGAATCTCAGTGTCTTTCCTTGTTAGCTGTGCAACGTCACCTACCCTCTCTGTGCCTCAGTTTCCTCATCTGTAAAGCGGGGATAACGATGACCCCCTCCTCCTGGGGTTGTTGAGGGGATTAGATTCTTTTAACTGTTCAGGACTGGGTGTGGCGCCCGCAAGTGCTCAGTAGTTGTTAAGTACCATCATCATGTGTGGCGACAATGCTAGTATTTCTATTAAAGAAAAGGGACTTGGGACATCTCTGTCGCACAAAGTTGCCCATTCGGCAGAGTCTGTCCTGTGCCGACCACACCCAAGGCAGAGCCCTTGTCGCCCAAGGTACTTTCCAGCATATCCCCTGGTTTGTTCTTCTCAAAGCACTCGCCATAGCCTGAAATGCCCTTCTCATTTTCCCCCTGTGTGTTCAGTCCCTCCGCACATCGCTGCGGGCTCTGCGGGGCCTCGGGCTCACTCGCGGCTGCCTCCCTGGCGCCTGGAGCAGCACTGCTGTCTCTCCACCGGCACGTGTTGGACGAAGGACTGCCCTGCGAGCGGGCGTGCGGACCGGCCGTGAGGATGAACTCCGGGAGCCGAGAGGGTCGTTGCAATGGCGCCGGTGAGGTGGGGCCCCACGTCGGGCCACATACACGTGCTGCGTGTCTTATACACGCACATCCAGCCCCCAAGTCCGAATTCATGGGACTGTCCATTAACTGAACTTCTGTTTTAGCTTTTAGGGTCAAACAAGATCAGAAAAGGACACAAAGAAGGAACAAAACAACATCCCAGTCCTTGGGGTGAAGCCCCAGACTCAGCACCATCAGGCCCTCCCTGGGCCTCCTCTCCAGGGCCTCAGACGAGGTGACTTCTTGTGAAAATGGGCTCCCAACCTCCAGGTGAGGAGGATGTGCCCTTTTGGGTGCCTGGCGCTTTACGGTTTACAAAGCTCTCTTGGAGCCGACATCCCACCCAGTATCTCCCCGTGAGGAGGGACAGCCCTGGCCCTCTAAGTAGCATCGCCCCCACTTCCTAGATGCAGAAGCTGGGGACGAGGCGGGACAGACTCGCCAGCCTCCCGACAGCCACCCAGGGCTCTCGCTGATGACACCTCTCTGCCTCCTCAAAAGGGAGTATTCATAACTCTTCTGACTAAAGCAAGGAGCAGGATTTGTGCATTTCAAATGCATGTTCAACTATAAGGAGAATGATATTGAAAGGAATGGGCTCCCCTCAGTTAACTGGAATATTCTATTAACCACACACACACACCCCCCACCCCGGCACTCCAGCTGGAAGTCCCTTACGGATCATCCTGGCGGGGGCTCCTCAGGATTTCAGAAATTATATGTCTCTAATTGATCACTCTAGCAAAGATTCAGGACCCAACAGGATGAAAACAAAGAGGCCACGTCTCCCGAGAAGGGTTCAAAGGCGTCCTGTCATTACAGTCATTGTCAACGGTCACGACGCTCAACGCGTAGCGAGTGCGCACTCGCCACGCACCAGGCAACGTTTTAAGCCCCTCAGGTCACAGCAGCCCCGTGGTGTATTATTTTCCCCACTTTATATGAGGAAACTGAGGCACAGAGAGGCAAAGAAACGTGCTCAAGGTCACACTGCTGGTAAGTGGCAGAGCCAGGATCCAAACCCAGGCACCAGGCTGCTGAGCGCACGCCCTTCCCTAGCACATCCTGCTGCTCTCTCAGGGAAAAGCTTAGGAAAGTTTAAAGAAGTAAGAAGATACAGTAATATTGGTAGGAATCCATTTTATTGCAAAGGTTTTAAATCACAAAGATAAATACTAGTAGTGAAAGATCATGACTAAGCCATTGGGTATAAAGCCCTCCTCTAAAAGCATTATCTGTGGGCGAGGCCGGTAGAAGACAGCACATCATTTTGGCTGGTGGACATGACAGAAAGTATGTTTGGGTCATGGTTATAAAACACTGTGTCCCAGCATGATTACTCCTGAGTCCCAGAAATGGCACACTCATCTCTCCTCTCTCTTTTTTTACATATAAAACACCTGAAGCCCAGAGAGGTTAGGTGACTTGCCAGAGGTCACACAGCAAATCACAGGGAAATCTAACTTACTCAATTCAATGACCGTTTAATATAACACCGCCACGTGACTGAGTCATGTTTTTTGCACTAGAAGCCAGAGTGGAAGCCCAAAGCCGTATCACCTTAGCCAGATAAAGGCTAGAGCCAGCTCCTCCCCCGCCCCCACTCACAGCCTAGGGCTATTTTCTGCCTAACCACAGCTGCTGCTGTGGAGTAGTCACTTAAGGGTTTTAGCCCTTGGCTCTCCTCAGGAGAGGAAAAAGGAAAGGCCAGATGCCTACTGATCCTTTTATCTGAGGGCCAATGAATCCCTTTCGCCTCTCAGAAACTTCCAAATAACCTTCTCCCTTCCAGTAATTGTAGGATGAAAATCCACTCCCACCTGCCTCTGCTACCACCATTCAAGCTTGGCTTGGGGAGAGGGCCGGGCCGGGCCGCTTCTTTGTGTGCCTGCAGCCTCCCTCCTCCTCCTCACAGGCCTGGGATAGCGATGACCCCCATCCCTGAAGTCACAGGAATGAGTGGGCGGAGGCCACTGTCCTGCAAGGGGACCTGAAGAGAGAGGTCGCCAGCCAGGTGCCAGGAAGCGGGGAGAGCAGAGCAAGCGGGCCGGGAGCCCCTCCGAGGGTCTGCATTGCAGGCTTTCCGGTGAGGCAACCGTGGCTTATTACAGCTAATTTCCTTCCCCTGGCTAGAACCAAACACCCACGGGGTTTTCACAGCATATTTGCGTGTCTGGCGCTCTCAGTTCGCCTCCCCTTGGGGAGCAGAAGAGACGCTGAGGAAAGAAACAACGTGGTCTTCCGTAATCCCAGAGTCGGTTGCAGAGTTAATAATAAATTAAGAGCTGGGAGTGGGGGAGGCCTGGGTGGGGAGGACCCACTCCGCGCCAGCGTAGACCGGCCCTCTGGGGACATCTTCGCAGTCAGGAGAAAGAATGGGAGCAGTGGGAACTGAGGACTCAGGTGGCTGCCTGAAGGTGGAAGGCCTCCCCATTGGACCCCAGGTCTTTGTGGTGCCAGAGCCTGCAGATGCCCACCGCCCGGAAGGCCAGGGAAGGGCATGGGCAGAACCGAAGAGCATTCTCTCCCCCTCCTCTCTTTCTCCCTCTCGGTGGAGGAAGCGGCCCAGAGTGGGTCCCAGGCTCCATCAGAGTGCCCCGTAATCCCACACTCTCTGAGGAAGGGCGGGACACCCGTGTCAGAGAGAAAAGCAGGATTCCTCTCCCTGGAAGGCTTGACTAACTAAACCCACTCACCTCGGAGGAGGTTTCTAGACCAGCAGCCACACCAGTTGGAAACCCAACGGTCCCAAATGCCTGTGTAATTTTGTTATTCATTTTTCTGGACCTGGGAAGACTGTCTCCCAAACTGGGAGCTCCCTGAAGACCGGGGTCTCTGCCATGACACTGAAAGCTCCATCAATTCCTGTTGGAGCTAAGACCATGAGGGGACTAAAAGCAGCAGAGGGCACAGGGCGGGTCTCGCCCCGAGAAGACGGAGTGGAGTACAGACAAGTCGGCTGCCCTGAGACATCTGCAGGGCTGTCCTGAGGGTGTGGGGGTCACGCCATCTGTGTGCTGCTCCCAAGAAGAAGAGCTAGGATCAATGAGAGATGACACAGGGGACTTTGGATCCAGGAAAGGATGAACTTTCTAAGAGACCAGGTCAGCGAGAGGCAGCGAGGGTCCTACTACCAGTGGAGCTTCTGGGGAAGGGCCTAACATGCAGTGACAGCTGGACCTGATGGCCATTAAGATCCTTCCCAAGCCCAAGAGTCAGGCGGGGCGGACATCGGATGTTCCAGCCTCAACCACTCCCACACCTAGAGCCGCGGAGAGGGACCAAAGGCAAACATGCAGGAGGACACAGGGACTCAGTCTCGCCCAGGGAGGCCACCAGACAAATTACTCGGGCAACGGCTACAGGCAGAGGATGAACACAGCGGTGGCTGCCGTGGAGCTCTGTCCCCCGCCCTGCCCCGTGGCCGGAAGACGATCCCACTGCCTGCCGGCTGAACAGACAAACAAGTAGGGAAACAAACCTTCCTTGCTGGCCAGTGTCGTGTTCTGTCCTCACCACCCCCGGGGAGGCAGGGCCTCAGCTCACCCTGCACACTATAGGGGACCCACTCACTCGTCACGAGGGAAGCCGGGGCAGAACGGAGCAAGGGAGTCACTTGCCCACCGTCCCGTGGCTAGCAGGGGAAGGGGCTGGGCAGGGACCAGGATGCCTCACTTGCAAGCCGCTGTTCTTTCTCCTGCCCTTGGCTGTCCCCATGGCGCCATCTGCTCCTGTAGCAACTGGGATTCCTTTTAAAAAATATGTTCATCTCAGGCAAGTCCCAAAGTAGATGGAGAAATGATATATACGTTCTTTGCTAGCCCGGGAAGAGCAGGCGGAATGAGCTCCTCCACTAGAAGATACTGGGGACTCAAAGAGTTGCCACTCCCAGAGGACGTACGTCGTAAGCCAGTCTCTGCCAGAGAGTGAGGCTTCTTCACCTAGAATTCGGATCCTCTACGTGCAGGACTGTCAGGGTGGCAGGGAGATGGGGGGTCAGAGATGCCTTTCCAGAGCTCCTATTCCCTGGTGGGAACGGAAGGCTGGGGGGGGACACTGTCCAGGAGGAGGGACCCCATGCGCAGTGCTGAGGTGTCCAGAACCGTTCAAGCTGAACCCAGCCAGCCATGCTCTGCAGGGACAAATGACCTCTCCCTGTTTGTGAGTAAATCCTGAAGAACAGGAACTAGTTCTGGAACTAATGTGGTCTAATGAGGCAGACCAACCCAGCCCACTGCAGACCACCCTCCCTCACCCACCAAAACAGACAGCCCCATCTCACCAGCTTGGTCCCCTCCCCGGGCTTATTCACCACGCACTGTCCAGAGGCCAGAGACTGGATGCTGACCTCTGGGGGCCGCTCACCGTGTTTCTGGCTCCGCCAGTCCTGGGGAGCCAGCGAGACAGAGTGGATTCCCTGCGCTGGACACCTGCGGATGCCAATGGGAGCGCCTGGTGTGCTCTCAGCTCCAGAGCAGAGCCTGGGGCTCCTGTCCCCTCCCACCGGCATCCCTCCTCCCAGACCCAGGGCAATTTCCCTAGAGGGGTGCTCTCGCTTGGAGCCACAGCACCAATTGACTGGATTTCAATCAGAAACCCATCTCCCTTAAGGACCACTTTGGATAACAGCAGAAGAAACCCACAATCTGATGCTGATGCCAGGCGTTAATGGGAGAGGGAGAGCAGCCCCAGCCCCCAGCCAGGGCAAAGCCAGGCCCCGGCCCAGGCAGACTCGGTCCGGCCCAAGGGAAGGGGCAGTCTGATCTCCCACGCCTCTGCCACCAGCGCCTACGGCCAAATCCCTGAAACTGGCTGCCAGTTAACTGCCAGGGTCGGAGACCCAGCCGTGCGCCCCTCCGTGCGGATCCAAGGGTGCACGCGACAAAGGCTCTTTTAGGCCCGCCAAGGAGGGTCGGGGTGCCCTTAAGAGCCAGGAGGAGCTGCAAGCTCAGCACTTCTCCCCACCCACCAACCCCCAGCCTCATGCCAGCTGCCACTTCCGCCACTCATTCCTCTCCTGGCCTATGTTGCGGTCAGGAAAGAGTCACTCTGGGGTGGGGGTGGGGGGCTGCTCTCATCCCCTCTTCCCCAGACCCCTGCGGCTGGCGGGTTCAGGCGGAGGGACCCCGCGGAGCGCTGGCGGCTGTGTCGCGGCGGCGCGGGCAGCCTCCCTGGTAAATAATGCACGCCTCCTGGCCCAGGCTGCAGCAGGTAGTGTGTCAAAGTAATATCGCGCCGCGAATGCAGTGTAATCGCCGTAATTTAGGGCCCCGTGGGTGAGCCAGTTTCGGAAAGGCTGCGCGCCCGGATGGGCAAGGTGACTCGAGTGTCTGCGCCGGCTTTGACCTCTGGATTTCCTCCAAGCTAAGTGAGCCCATAAAAAATTGAGAAGCCCAGGCTGTCTCCCAGCAAATGGGGCGTGGGCAGAGAGATTGTATTATCTATCTCAGCCCAGCGAGATGGATGCACCTGCCTGGAGAAAAGCGATGTCGCTGTTCGCAAACAGCCCGGCAGGATGGGTGTCCTCGTCCTGAGCCCATCCTCGAAGTCCAGGCGGTGTGTTGGGGGCTGCTTGTCAGGAGCGAGATGTTTTCATTAGGACTTGGGCGGCCCCTGCCACGAGCCTGCGGATCCGTGTGCCCACGGCTGCTGGCAACCACCTTCCAGGCCCTCCCAGGGCCCGGCTGGGCTAGGGCTGCTCCTCCACCCGGCACTGCAAAGTGGGAACATCAATATTCCTGCCCAGGTCCTCCTGGGGGCCTGCCGCCCGCCTCCCCTCTCCCAGCCCCGCCAGGGAAACTGCTTCTGGGTGCGGAGATGATAAAAGGGAATGTATTTGCAGGCTCCCTTCTAACTTCTTGATGGGAGCCAGCTGGAAGCGCAAAAGCTGTGTTGTCCCTCTGTGCTCTGCTCCTGGTGACCTAGAAGGTGATAATCATGAGCTGCTCTCAGGAAAGACAAAGAAATGGAAAAACGTATCAGGCACTGCAGCCCTGTCACACCGCATTAGAAGAGAGCCTCGTGTCTGTGGCTCCACCGTGGCGCCTGGGAGGATGTTTTGTATATCTTTAGACGCTCCCGCCGCACCCCCCATGCCTAATTCTCACCACCCACAAGTTCTGTTTCCCCCTCACCCGTCGTCACATCATGCCACAGACACCCGGCTTTCCCGGACCTACAATCTGCTATTCCCCAGCCCTGATCCACACCCCCCACGCTCCCTTGTTCCCTTTTTGCCTGGGCGGTGGGCTTGGGGCTGGCAGGGACCTCCAAAGCCAGTGGTTCTGGTTAAACAAGCCTCGGTGCATCCTTGCAGCAGAACTTTCCTCAGCAACAAGAACTAGGGAGATTTATGTGTGTGTGGACGTGAAAAGATGTCCAGGATACATTGTGAAACAGAAAAAGCAAGTTGCGGAATAGTATGTAAAGTACAATCTCATTTGTGTTACATTTTAAATAAAGGCTATATATATTCACACGCTTGCATATGCATAGAAAACGTCCGGAAAGATAAACAAGAGACTGTTAGCAATGGCTGTTCCACAGGTCGCAGAGAAGGACAAAGAGACTTTAACCTCTCACTCTTAAGTTTTTGCACTGGTAAATTTTTTTTGACACACAATTACATTACTTTCTTAACTTAAACATAAATCTTTAAAAAAGAATTAGAAATTTTCCAGTCCAACCCCTTCATATGAGACTGAGACCCAGAGAGGGAAAGGGACTTTCCTAAGTTGCACAGCACTCATAGCCTGGCCCCTGCTCTACACGGTCCCCTCTCCAGGCACACAGCTCTGCCAGCCAGACCCAGCAGACTCATCAGGGAGTCGCGGATGCCCCTTCCCAGAGCAGGACGCACCCCTGACAGGGGTGTGATCTGATCTGGGGGAGCAGTCAGATAAAGGCTGGGCATCCAAAGATAAGGCTTGGAGACAGATCTGGAAACCTGGCTGGACGGCCAGCACTTGCCCGTCACCCTGACCTCACCCAGCCCACACCAGCCCAGTCTTCCCACGCAGCTGGCTTCTCCTGGCCCAGGCTTAGCCGGGGGGGACAGAGGGTCATGCCTAGCGCGGCCAACCCTCTTCATTTGTCCAGGACCGAGAGGCTTCTCAGGGCAGAGGACTCTCAGTGCCGACACCGGGACAGTTCCTGGCAAACTGGGACAAGCCAGCCAGTCTCATCTTGCCTGACATGTCTGCAGCAACCCGCTTAGAGTCTGGCAAAGAACACCTCTTGGCGACTCAAGGGTGAAAATTCCAGAAGGTTGTCTCCAGGCAAAGACAGCCAGCTCCTGCTTTGGCTTTTCTGAGAAGTACGAAGCTATAAGAGTTAATTTATATCTTGCCAGTTGTGCTTTCCTCTTTCCAAGTACACACACATGCACACACACGCACACACACCCCTCCTCACCTCCTTAGTCTGTCGAGAGGCACGCCAGCCAGGCCCAGCTATCCCACCCAGAGCCCGTTGAGTGTCCTTGAGCAGCATAATCTTCAAGAAATTCTAGAGCCTTTAATTACACATGGGGTGCAGTGCAATTTCTCATCTCTCCCTCCCCACCCCAGGAGACAAAAAGGAAATTTCACACCCTAGTGAGCCCAGCTCGTCTTTTCCTTTTGATGCCAGCCTGGGGTTAAAAAGCAAGGACGGCGACACACGCCTCCTCTGGGCCCTGATTCCTTTGCTGATTTTGAGATTCAAAGCATGCGTCTTAAAGATCATAATCTGATTGTGCTGCGCCCGCCTCCCCGCCGATTAATGGCCTCTCGGCTCCCGCACTGCAGCACCCAGCGCTCCGCAGAAAGCCACCGCCGACGCCCAGCCCTACCTGAGACTGGCAGCCCCGGGGAGAAGGGGCTAAGGCTGAGCAGGCGGGTGCCAAGAAGGAACAGGTTATCCAAGTTCAAGTCCTGGTCCTGTCACTAGCTAGCGGTGTGACTCTGGGTAAATTGTTTCTCCTCTCTGATCTTAGTTTCCTCATCCGTAACACGAGGGAGCTGACCTAGGTAGTCTCTAAGGCCCTTCACACCCACCCAACCAGGCTTCCTTGGTTAAAATCCTGGCTCCTCCTCCTGGCTGGATGAACTTGGGCAAGTTATGTAGCATTTCTATGCCTTGGTGTCTTCATCTACTCAGTGTGCTCTAGCAAAGAGGAAGCGAGTTAGTATTTGGAAGGTGCTGGAACAGTGCCTAGCACATGTTAAAGCCCTTGTGACAGAGATATTGGTGCTCCCTCCGTACGCCCTCGGTACTTGCTAGTCCCGTATGTGGCTCTTGGACTCCAGGCACCTGTGACTCTCTGCCTGGGAGGCTTCTTTGATTTCCCCGTCACTACAGCCTGCTTGCGCCGAGCCCCAGGCAGGCCGGAAGTGCTAGGGGTCTACGCGGCCCAGAGTAGCCCCCAACCTGGTGACCGCAGGGGGTTGGTGTATAAATACCCCAGCTCTCTCTCTGTTGGTGACTCAGGCTTGTTCTGCAGTCTCCCCGAGGTCCGGCAGGATTGCGCCCTACGGCCAGGATGCCACCTGCTCATCGACGCGCCCTTCGTTGGCTTCCCTCCTGTCCCTGCCTCCCTCTCCCAGCGCTTCCCAGGATCACCCTCCAGATCAACTGCTTGCACCCAAATCCTTCCTTCAGTTATTCCTCTGTGTTAATGCACTTTACACATGTTACCTTCACTCTTCACAACAATCTGAGAAGTGGGTGTGATTGTTTCCATGTCACAGATGTGGAAACTGAGGCCTGCAGGGGTTAAAGGACTTGCCCGAGACCACATAGCAGGAATGTGGCCCAGGTGGGATTTAAACGCAAGTGTGTCTGACTCCACAGGTGATAGATCTCCACCCATCTCCCTCTGTTCCATGTGAGGGCTGGATCCTGCTTCTGGGACAGAACCCTCCTTCCTTCGGAACAGCAGCAGCTCCTTTGCTCCAGGCAGGGAGAGGAGGCACCGGGCTGGGCCATCTGTGAAACGTCCTCCTTTTCTGGTCACACTCGCAGAACCCTGGGGTGGCACATCCCAGGCAGAGCAATCAGACCCTTGGTACCACAGCCCCAGTTTAAGTGCAAACATGTGGCACCCTTGGGGGGAGTCACCTCCCAAGGTGCCAGGGATGGACCGAGCCACTGCCTGCCCCGGGGGGGCACAGCACCTCCTGGCCTCCAGCCAAGCCCCCTCTCGGTCCCTGGAAGTGCGTGCTGATGGCGAGAGCAGTAGGCCATACGCCGAGACGGGGAGCCGAGCCTCACATCGCCCCCCAGCATAGAGACCTCACTTCGGATCCGGGTTTATTACAGTTCCCGGTGTTTTACGGTGGATTTTACACCGATCCATGGCTTTTGTGTGCACATGGCTGCAAACTCACAAAGCCTTCCGCCCCTCCCTGTGCGCCAGTTCCCTCCCTGAAGACAGCAGCCGCTGTAGCTGATTCACTGTGAATCCTTCCAGACGTATTCTACACATAGACAAGCCCCAGATACAGCCATTCCAGACACACTCTCCTTTTCTTCTCGAGCAAGATATTTAGGAGATCTTTCTAAACTTCCTTAGTTCTTTCTACACCTATATAGTATTCCAGCGTAACTATGTACCATAATCGATTTAACTAGTTCCCGGTGGATGGCTAATTCGGGTTATTTCTGATCTTTTGCTAATACAATCTTGTACATAAGTTATTTGCACACTTGCAAATACATCTACAGGAAAAATAGCTAGAGACAGAATTGCTGGGACAAGAGTCATGCACATTTGTGATTTCGAAACATGCCGGACTGACCTCTAATGGTGGCGAGCCACTGACACTCCCAGCAGCCATGAGGGCCAATCATACGCCCGGCACAGAAGCGCGCTGCTGACTCTGGTCTCACAGCTTCCCTCGGAGGGTTGTGCTATCATGCTTATTTGATGAGAAAATTGAGAGAGATGCAATTTTGCCCAAGATGACCCAATAAACCTCTTATTGAGCATGTAATTGCAAGCAATGCTCTGTGCTACGTGCTTTATATTTACTATCTTATTTAACCTTCACAATAACTCTACGAGGTGGGTAATCTTACCGTCACGGCTCGTTTTACAGATGACCCTAGTGTTGGAGCTCAGAGAAGTTAAGTAGCTTTCTCAGCATCACACAGCTGGTCATAAGTGGCAAGCCGGATGTGAGCCTGGGCTGTGTCTGCTCCCAGGAGTCTGTCACTGACTTCCTGCTTCCTGCCTTACCTGTGCCTCAAACTCCTCTAGGCACTGTGGGGAGGCGCACAAAGCAAAGTGTCCTAGAGGCATTAGGCATGTCATTAATTGAGGAGTCAGAGCCCAGAAGAAGGTCAGAGCTGGCAAAGGCCATGGAAATGCCTTTCGAAGGGAGTCCCTATACCGGGGCAGGGAGGAAGGGCTGGGAACGTGAGGGGCGGTTCTGGTTGCAGAGGCCTGGCGGAGGCGGGGCTACCGGGACACTAAACTCTCCACCCTGCACTGGAGGGTCTCGCAACGCAACAAACAGTTCCCCCCAAATGCCCACAGCGGCGCCCTCCTGAGAAACTCTGGGACCATCTGATTTCGCAGAGGAGGAAATAAAGGCAGATCCCTCGGGGAGGGGACAGGAGTATGGCCCGCGGGAGGCAAAGCCAGGCCTGGAAATTGCTCTGCTGATCTCGGAACAAATCAGACCAAGCAGCTCAGTGTATGTTGGCGGGGGAGGAGGGGCTTATTTATTAAGCACCCACTGCATACACACAGTCATCAGGTTAAATTACGTGATAATGCTGTTGTTTCACAGAAGGAGACAAGTTCTAAGCGCCCAACTGAGTTGTACAGGGTGGGTAAGTGGAGGCAGATTTTGGGAGGAGTCTGAAACCCAAGCAGAGGGCTTCGTTTCAACTACGATATTGACTACAGTGAGCTAATGGGGCCAACCACAGGTTCCTGAACCAGGACATGACTGAACATGAGCAAATTCCTGTTTTAGGGCACTAACTCTGGTGGCAATGCTTTGCACATGCTGTTCCCCCTACCTGGAATGCCTTTCCTAGGCTTCTATACCCCAAGAACTGCAGCTCAGAGCTCTCTGTGACACTTTCCCTGACCCCTGGGAGTTTGACCAGGTGTATCCACACCCCTCTATTAGGCAGGGATCCCCCCAAAAGCAGATCTCATCATGCATCCCCAAGCTCTGGTCAATGTCAGGTACACAGTGGCAGCTCAGTAAATGTTTATGGAATGAATGAACGAATGAAGTGATGAAGGCCTGACTGAAACAGTGACAGCAGGAAGAAAAAGGAAATATGAAGGCAAGTTGGAAGAAGGTGGACAGGCCTCTTGATTGGTTAGATGTGATAACAGCCTACACTTCTATAACACTTACTGTATACCAGTCCCCATAAGGGAGGTTCTATTATTATCCCCATTTGACAGATGAGGAAACTGAGGCTCAGAGTGATCACACAGCTGGTAAGTGAGCGGTAGAGCCAAGCTTTGAACCCGGACTAGCCCAGGATCCACGCTCTTAACCTCCAATCTGTTTTGTACAACTTACAAGGACTCAAACAGGGGAGTAAAGTCAAAACCGCCTGTCCTGGAAAGCTGGGATGATGACGCTCCGAGGTCCAGGCCTTCTGCCCTCGAATCTGTTGCAATGTCCCTGCCAGTCCACCTCCCTTCCGTTCATCACCTCCTTAAAGGCTCAGCCCAACATCCTGTCGGGACCCAAGCTCGGTCTCCACAAACTGCACTGGTTACACAGAGACCCAGTGCGCAGGCGTGGGGCTGGAATCCGAGCCCCATCCCTCTGACTCTTGGCCTGCCCCCGTGGCTCTGGGCAGGAAGCCAGTCCAGCCTGCGGTGCCCTCTCTCTGCGGCGCCTCCTCCCTCACCCGAGTCATACTCTACACGCTCAGGTTCCTTTGTGGTGGGTGTTTTGATTAATTTTATTCTAATTAATTCAGTAATCTCAAGCTGTTTGCAAAATCTGCACCGAGCGCTGCTCCGTGATGGATCCGCAGAAGGGGTTGCAGACAAACACGCGCTGCTTTCTCCGTTGGCGCTATATATATCTTACGGCTGGAGAGAGTGGGCTGGGGGAGAGGAGCGGAACACGGCCTGCCTGCTGGATTTTCAGTCACTTCCCAAATGCCCTCTGCTTGCCTGGGGTCGGGGCTGGGTGACTTTGGCTGGAGGACGGGGACCCCGAAGCTTTCCCGTAGGCAGCGGCGGGCTTGGAGGCAGGGCTTTGAGCCCTATCTGCCTCTTCCTCTTGGTGGAGCCTCGCGTGGTTTGCTGAACCAGCTCCAGCAGCCTCACCTAGAAAACAGAGATGAAACACCTCCCCTGGCGGTGCCATTGCACTCAGAACCAGCTGGAGTATGGGCACAGGCTTGGGAAACCGTAAAGACCCGCATAACTTAGGGTACTGCTGCCGACGTTATTGGAGCAGGAGGGTGCGGTGGTTAAGACTCAAACCATTTCCTGGGTTTGTGTCCTGCCTCCACCTCTTGCTAGCTGGGAACCTTGGAGAGGTTACTTTACTTCTCTGTGCCTCAGTTTCCACATCTGTAAAATGGGTGATAATAGCACCCACCTCATAGGGTTCTCATAAGGATTAAATGAATATGAGCAAAGCTTTTAGAATAGTGCTTGGCAGGGAGCCAGGCACTGCACAGAATAACTATTATTGTGGATATCTCATTGCCTTTGTCCCTTCAAAGTCACCCCCGTGCAACACGAATGCCTTCTCTGATTACCCAGAATGCACCTTGCACCCCAGTCCCAAAGCGCCCAGGCTTCCCTCATTTCTCTGAATGTTTTAGTCTCGGTCCACAGTCAGGTTTCCTCCCTGGGTGGTGCATTTTTCTTCTTGCTCAGTGGAACACCCCAGATTACAGAGCCCATCTTGCCCTAAGTCTTGGACTCCCATCGTGGTGGGAATAGAGGGGCTTGCACCACGGCTATTCCAGAAGTCCCATCCAAAGGGAGGCAACCAAATGGTTAAAAGAGAACTCCTCTTAAAGCTGGGCTTGCTAAGTATGCACAATGGTTTTACTTAAAATCTACAAAAGAAGAATGTTTTTAAAACTTGAGGCACTGTCAATTGTTTATATAAAGGGCTATTTTTCTTTTATATGGAGGGACACTGAGAGGGACATATGGACATGGGGAGCGTCCCTTCCAACACACCCTTGGAACCTGTGCTAGCGCCACAAAGAGGAGAACGGCCAACTTGACCAATCAGGTGGTCGGATGGGGTGGGAGGTGATGCTTTAGATGGGCAGCCAGGGAAGGCCTCCCTGAGGAGGTGTCAAGCTCTGAGAAATGGGAGGAAGCCCACTGCGTGACCATCTGGGCAAAGAGCCTGCAAGAAAGAGGGCACGGTGTGCAAAAGGGCTTGAGGCGGGAATGAGCTTGGAGTGTCTGGAAGAGAAAGAGCAGCAGATGAGGGGGAGAGCAGGGTGAACCAGAGCAGCAGAGCCACCAGGTCCAGACGAAGGGCCCTGCAGGCCACGGCCAGGGGCTGGGTTTCATTCTAAATGTGCTGGAAGCCTTCGGAGGGCTTCAAGCAAGGAAGTGTCCCAATCTCATTTATGTTTTTAAAAGACCACTTTGGCTGCCTCTCTAGCATTCATCCATCCATCGTTCCACCCGCTCATCGACAAGATTTACTGCATACCTACTGTGTGCCAGAGTCGGCGCCAGGCACGGAGTGGAGCTCCGCACCGACGAGAAAACGAACCCCTGGTGCTCTCAGAGGTGAGGGGTCGTGCGTGGTGGAGACTGTGAACCGTGGAGGAAGGGCGGGGGCCTGGCACGGGAACAGGAAAACATGCTGAGGGCAGTGGTTCTCCACGCTGAGTGGCACTGGGATCCCCTCGGGGCTCGTTCAGAACAGGTTGCTGCGCGCCCGCCCTCCCCGTGCATCCCGATTCAGCACCTCTGCAGTGGGGCCCGAGAATTTGCATTTTCAGCAAGTTTCCAAGTAGTGCCCATGTCCCTGGGCCAGGACTGCACTTGGAGAACCGCTGGGCAGGGGTCTCTCAGCTTCTGTGGGCCAGGACAAGCTGTTTCCAGGAATCCATCTCAGCACCTGCAGCCCGGACAGCTCCCCACCTCGCCCTCCAGCGTCCATCCTCCGCCACCCAGGCCTGCGACGGAGCCGCTGAGGACAGCATTTCCCCGCCGCTTCCCTCTGCCTGCCGTCCCTTAGACTCCACTCAGAGCCCTGCTTCTCCCACGCCCTGCCCGGGGGCGCGTCCTCACACTCCGTCCTGCACCTGAAGGAGCATTTCGCTCTCAGCCGCCTTAGCTGATTCCATTCAGGATGCGGCGCCCTCCGTTACCACGGCGGCGGCCCCTGGCCGGACTGCCCCGTCTGTCTGTTTCCGGAACCCGGGCTGGGTGGGGAACCTGGAGTCCGGCTCTGTCGCCCGCATGCCACAGGCCTAACTCATTTCACATCCAAGGGGTCAGACATCTCCCCACCCCGCCCTCTTCCTGCCTCCTGCCTTTCTCTGAGCCCCGAGTGCCTCCTCCCCTCCCCATCACATTCCCCAGTCCCCTCCCCTCCTCACTCTTGGCCCACCCCCCCTGTGCTACATTTGGCAAGTTTCTCCCATGAAAACCTAAATTACCAGGATTCCTGGTAACCTTGGCCCTTAGTCCCTCAAAGAGACAGGACTGAAATTCCCAACATCCATTAGAACCTAAATTTTAAAATGTATAAAAATTTCCCAACTTGAGGTTTTCCCAACTATCCTTCAGGACAAAAACTCCCGTTGGATTTTTCAGTGGGTAGCTGAGCCCGAAGCCCCCTCCTCACCAGACTGCAAACTCCTGTGAACGAGGAGCTCAGCTGCTCAGCTCTGAAACGCTCTGCTTGGCACAGCGCCGCGCTCCTAGGGAGAGCCCGGCGCATGGTCGCCTCATCATTAATGGCACCGTGGCTGCTGTTCCTCTCCTCTCCTTGCACCTGCCTTGCCCCGTGCCCGGCACACAGTGCAGGCTCGGCAAAGTCTTCCGGGTACACCGATGGCAGCATGCACGGTTGGCATTCTCACCTCGCCTTCCAACGCCTTATTCGCCTATGACAGCTTCTCCTTCGTTTGCCTTTTTTTCCCTTAAGTGCAGCTATGTTCTGAGCCAGAGCATTTGAACGATTTTTGTGCAATAACTCCCCACCCCAACCCCAGATCTTGGAGGCCTAGGAGATTAGCATCGGGAGATTTGGTGGGTGATGGGTCTGGGCAGTGGAAACAGCCCCCTCTGCAGAGGTACAATTACGCAGGCTCTTCGGGGAGCTGGCGTCGGCACGGATGGTGCACGGGGCCACGTTGCATGGAAAATTCCCCACTTGCTATAAAGCTGTTGACAAATATATATGAAATGAGATGGTTTTCTTTTCCTCCTTTTTTTTTCTTTTCGTTAGCCAAACACTGCAGGCCCTCGTGAGTCACAAAAGTTTTGAGATATTACTCAGGAATACAGCAGGAAAACTCCATATTTCCCCCTGTCAAAGGTTTGGTTTTCTTATTTATTTACTAGCTTGCCACTGGGTAAATTGAACCCTGAACAACATTAAAAGGAAATAAACATATCTCTCAGCCGCTCATGGATCCAGCGCTCGCCAGGGAGCCAGGTTATCAACACGCGTCCCCAGCCGGGGACAAAGTTGCAGCCTGGAGGTGGGGTGGGAGCCCAGGGGCCTGGAGAGTGGGGGCGCTGCCGCTCCCCTCGGGCACGTCTCAGCTCCCTCTCCACCCGCCAGCCTCCGAGACCCGCCACTCACAAGCACGCCCTCTCCGTGCCCACGGCTCCTGGAAGGCGGAATGATTCCCTTTTAATCTCTGCCTTCGGAGCATCTGTGCCTCTCGCCAGCCCGACACACACACACACACACACACACACACACACACACACCAGCGATGACTAACAAGCTCCAACCACAGGGGAATGTCATTTCAGAGTCAGATCTGCATGGTTGAAATCAGAAGGTGGGATGCCTGAGAGCATTCTTATGGCCTGTTTACAGTCACTGAGAATCGATACTTACTTTGGGGAAGGAAAAGAATATATTAAAAAAATATATATATATACACACACACATCCACCCACACACACACTCACATATATATCTGCGGTGGATAGATGCACCCCTTGCACCCTGAAAACCATGACGGATGGGTTTTGTTCGGACTTCTATGCATTTTAAAGGTGCATTTAAACTCACTACATTAGAACCTGGATCGGTGGCAGCACCCACCCAGCCCTGGCCTCCTCTCGCCCTCGGCAGGAGGCAGCCAAGCAGGTCTTCGTTCAGAATTCAATCTTGCCTGAGTGGCATGACCGCTTCTCTCTCTCCCGGCCAAGTTTCCGCGATGAGCAGGTTGGACCCTCTCCCCAGGGTGGCAGGCCTGGGCTAGACAGGTTTGTAGGGTTAAGCTAGAGGCCCAGTGCCCTGTGGTCTTCAGAGGGCCATCCCCTGCCACAGTGTGCCTGAAGGCTGATGCGGTCATGGCAAGCAGTTTGCCCAGGCTGCAGGAATACAAAACCCCTTCTGATACTCATTCTCCTGCTCAAGAACCTGCAGTGGCTCCCAATTACCCACAGCAACTAAGTTTCCTCTCCATTGCAAACCACAGGCAGGGGCTGCCTGAGCTCTGGGTTGAAAAGATCTCTGAGGCCTCATATGGATTCAGCAGGGAGAGTGCAGTGACCAGTTAGCCAGGGAGGCCGGAGGGGAGGTTGGAGGCACCCGTGCGGAATAGCAGCCTTCCCTGCATCCCAGACTGGGTCTGTCACCCCTCCAGTGTCATTGTCTGCTTCTCTCTAACAAGGCCACCCTGGTCGTGCCAGGCTCCACCTTGCACCTGGCACGTGCCACCCCGGATTAACCTCTGTGCCTTTACTCACGCTGGCCTCCCAACCCTCCTGCCCTGTCTCCATCCTGCAGGTAAGGGCTTAATTCCTACCACTTCTTACAGTCCAGCTCAAATCCTCCTCTTCCACGAAGCTTTCTTGGCGGCTGCGGTCTATGCCCGCTCTCGAGGGCACTGCCACGTATTGAAACAGCGAGTGCTGGAAGAGTTGCCTGTTTCCAAGTGCCCGTCTCACCCGCCCGGTGGGAACCTCACCATCACCACCATCAGATGAGAGTCACATCTTACTTTCTTTTTTATCCCCCACAGCACTTCACACAGTGCTGGCCAGGAATCCGCCTGGCCATGAGATTTTGAGGTCCTCCACAAGTTTAGCCAGGTGTTTGGAGGTCCTGGGGGTCCTAGAACCAAATGTGGGGCCAGAGATAGAATCAGAAGGGCCCACCCTGGACTGAGAGGCTCCAAAATCCACGTTCCATTCCTGACTCACGGTGCAACCTGCGGCTTGTGGGCAGGAGTCTCTTACCTAAATTTCTGGGCCTTGATGTGCCCATCTACAAAATGGGCAGCCACTCTCTGCCCCCTTCCTCCCAGCCCCTGGCGCCAGTGCCAGAATTTCAGTCTCTGTCCTGCTACTGACTAGCTAGTGGACCCAGGACCAGCCCGTCTCAAGCCCGGTACCCTCCCCTGTGCCATGCAATGTTCTCAGTAGGGACCAGGCATTCAGGAAGGGTTTGTCCCGTCTCTTCGGTGCTCCCATGAAGCCCGATAGAGGGAGCAGGGGAAGAGGTGAGGAAGGGGGCAGATGGCAGAGATGTGAGCCCCAGCTTCTCATCTTTGGTACTGCTTTCCTTCCTCCAGGGCTCCCGTACTTTCTTCTCCCTTGCCCTGGGGCTAGGGACGGGGTGTGGGCCAGGGGGACCCTCAGGCCCCCCCTGGCTGAGGTGGGAAGATCAAGGCCCTGCAGCCTCCCTCCGGCCTGGGTCAGTGGACAGGGCCTGAGAAGACAGACCCCTTAGAGAACCAGAGAGGCAGAGGGGAAACGTCAGCCAGGCCAGCAGCCCCTGGGCCCATGGACCACAGGCCCCTCCCGCCAAATGCGCAGGACCCCTTCCTGGCCCCCCTCGGGGACTAAGCCCCCTTCCCCCATGTGCAGTGGACCCCAGCTGCTGTGCCCCGCCCTCCGCCATGCAGCCACCACACATGATGGTTACAGAAATTACCGGAAACCGTCTGTGGCCCGGTTAGGTGAAGACACAGGACGCAGCACAGCGTGCGCAGTTAGGGCGCCAGGGCGCACGAACATCGCGAGGCCATGATGGCGGACGCTAAGAGGCAGCCCACCTGGGTCCAAACCCGGCTCTGTCTCAAGTAAGCTGCATGACCTTGGTGGGTCACTCGACCTTCCTGCGCCTCAGTTTCCTCCTCTGTGAGCCAGAGACGACTAACGTGAGCCCCCGCATCGAGTGAGTCCGTGCTCAGGAAGCACTGAGGACAGGGCCGTCACTGCGGGGCCACTGCAGTGTGAGCCCCAGAAGGGACAGACCCTAACCTCTTTTACTCCCAGCTTCATGCCTGCACCTAGAACAACATCCAGCGCGGAAGAGGCACAGCGGTTTGTCGACTGAGTGACCTGGGGAGCGGAGACACATGAATCACAGGCTGCCACTCGCCCGCTCCGGTCAGGGAAGCAAACGCACACACTGGAACTGCCGATACGAGTCTTTGCTGCTGCAAACATTGAGCGCTTGCTGTGTGCCAGGCGACGTGCTATGGTGCGGCCAGGGCACAACACAGCAATGAGGGAGGCAAGGGCCCTGTGGCAGAGACTGCTGGTTGTTCACCCTCCACTCTCTCCTTCTTCCCCAGTGTGGAATTTGGGGCCAGGCATGTGGCCATACAGAATAAGGGCTAGTTGTCCCAGACTCCCTTGCAGCCCTGTGATTGATTTTGACCAATAAGGTGTAAAGTGTCAAATGATAGCTTCTGAAACTCTCTTTAGGAGATGGCTGGTACTCAGTATTCCACCAGGTGACTAGAAAGTGGATGAAAAGGCTGGAATTGAAGTAGCCATGTTGGACTGTGAGGCGTCCTTGGGCATGGAAGTCACCCATCACAGAGCAACAAGATAGCAGGAGCCTGGGTCTTAGAGGGCCATAGTGACCACATGGTCTCAGCCACCAATCAGCCCTGGACTGTGGACTTTCAAGAGGGACAGAAATAAAACTTCTAAATTGCATAAGCCCATATTTGGGGTTTTACTATTTATTACCTGCAGCCATGCTGATCTGATACCCACCCATCCCTGGACGCTCGTGCTGGTGGGGACACACAGGGAAACAAGCCAGCCCATCAGAGTGTGGTGGTAATGGGAAGGCACAGAGTATTGTGGGAGGAAGCAAGGGTTGGGGGAGACCATAACCCACCCAGGAGAGCTGGGAAGGGATCTGAGAAGGCTTCCTGGAAGAAGTGACACCTACATCAAGTCCCGAAGAATGGGGAGGCGTTTGGTGGGACGTGGAGGGAGAAGGGCGAGTGTGCTACAACTGAAACAGATATATGCTGAGAGTCTGGGGAGCTCAGGGGAAGGGGGGGTAAATTTTGTCCCAAGGGACCAAGATTTTCCAAAGTGGGTGGGGCCAGGCTCTGAATGACGGGAAGGATTTTGACAGGCGACAGTTGGGAGGAAGAGCGTGCCCGGCTCGGGAATGGCCAAGTGCAAAGGGAAAGAGGCCACGACAGGAGGGCAGGGACAGCCTGGCGTGGCTGAGTGCGGCGTGCTCAGGGACGGGGCAGGAACGACGGAGCACGCGGGGGAAGTCACGGAACCTGTGTGCCGGGTGCTTCCTGTTTTAGGTGTGCGAGATGTGTTAACTCCCGTACCTCGCAGCGGCCGCCAGCCGAGCGCAGTGCCGCCGTAGTCTTCTTTCGCAGACGCAGAAACCGGGCGCAGGGAGATGCAGCCGCTTGTTCAAGGCTGCACAGCAGCACGTGGCAAGGCTGGCACTGAAGCCTGGGCGGCGGGACCCCTCAGCCCGCGTGCTCCCCCAAGACGCCATCCACTCTCGCGAGGCAGCAGGACCGGGGGCACCTACAGCTCTTTCTCGCTTCCCAGCCTGCCCACCCGCGTCCACACCCAGCGTCCCCCGAGGCCACGTATCGGTGTGGCATTGGCTCGCAGCAACACTGGGAGATTTTGACCTTGAACCTGAAGGGGAAGGGAAGCGAACGAGCTCAGGGAGGCCCAGGGAAATCCCGAATGGCCAAAGAGAAAGGCAAATTCGAAAGTGGGGCCCTGGGTTTATTCAGACAGGGTCTCCTTTCATTTCAGGAGTGAGATTTCCATCAGGAAATACCACATCTCTCATCTTACGTGTATAATAATGAGATAACAATCATTTATATAGTAGTGCATTTCTTACGTTATCTCATTTATAATCCTCACATCAATCCTGTGAGGTAGGCATGCCCATTCTCACTTTACAGACGAGATGAGGCACAGAGAGGGCAAGTAACTTCTCTGAGGTTGCCCAGCTCACAAATGATGGAGCTGGGAATCGCCACAGCTCTGCGTGACCCCAAGCCCACATTCGCAGTCACCTCCCTCTTACAAGTCCCCTGGCATCCGTGACAGAGTTCTGTTCAGATGCTGCTGCCTCCTCCCCTCTGTCCCTTCTCCCTTCCCATCCTGTTGCCGCAATCTGTGGTCAGCATATGCCTCCAAAAGGTGACAAAGCCTCAGAGGTCCTGGGAGGTTTAAAAAAATGTGGTACTAATATGCAAGAGCGGAGAGAGTGGATGCTAGGAACACCCCTTACCTTGCTTAATCCCAGCACGTTGGAAAACTCGTCCTAAAACGTGAACCTGAGCCCCTGGGCACCGAAGTCCTTGGACTGGTTTTCTCCTCCAGCCCCGCCTCTGGGAAGGAGGCCTCTTAAACACAGCTGAGGCGGAGAAGGGCCTCTCCTGAGAAGGAGCCTTGCACATCCCTCCCTCCATAGGGAAAGACCCAAACCAGGAAGGCCCGGCCGCACAACTCCAGGGGGCGCCATTCCCACAGGGGCAGCGTGCGACCTCCTCACTGACTGCCCCCGTCCTCCAGCGCCCCATCGCCCAGCCCGCCCTGCCCTCGGGAGCTTTGCACTGGATCAAGTCTGCCCGCTCCTGGCCGCGTGGCATCTTAAGCCCACACTTGAGTCTGACTGATGGCTGGATGCTGAGCGGCGCACGTGTCTGGAGTCCTTCCCGGGAGAAGCCCCAAGTACAGCCCAGTAAATCAATAAACAAATTAATAAGCAAATACGGCTGTCTGCTGAACCGAACTGGGACTCCCGGGCAAACAGATTTAAAACCAACAACAGCCGGCCACGGGGCATGCCGGGAACCAGGGCACCATACCTGGGTGGAATTTTCAAAGCCTCCGTCCCCAGCCCAGCGCTCCCAAGATTAGACACAAGTTTGGTGGTGCAGCTGGCAGGGAGCAGGGCGGAGGCTGCTGTCCCGAGAGCCTCTCCCCGGCTTGCTCCAGCCTGAGGCTCTGGTCAAGAGGGAGCTTGGAGCAGAGCTGGCGGGACCTGTGATCTGGGCACCACAGACGAGGAGGGATGATGCGGTGACAAAGCAGCACATGAGGCACCAGGGAGCTGGCCCTTCATGGCCGACTACCAGCCGCATGCGGCAGCTTCTGTCCACGGCTCTGGGCAGGTAGAGGGAGGCTGGGTGGACGCAGGTGCGGGCTGTAGGGGACTGCCCCCTGCGGGTGCCACCCGGCCACCCTGTTTATGAGACAGCAAGTGAGGCAGAGGGCCAACCACCACCCCGCCCCCCGCCCCAGGCATGCAGAGCCCACTCCGCGGCGCCCAGGAGGCGGGGGCCGGTGGCCAGACCCACCCCAGGAGGGTCCCCAGCCCAAGGCCTCCAGCGCTCTTTCCTGAAAGGGCCTCCTGAACGCCGCTGTCTTCTCTTTTGTGCTCACAAATGCCACCCAATCGCGGGGAGCCTGCCACAGCTGAATAATAGGGCAGAGAGGGTGTCTGCCTGGGGCACTGGCCTCTGGGCGTCTGCCAGCTGTCGCCGCCCAGACTTCAATACCAACAGGGTTAAGGGACAAGAAAACAGCTCGGTAAAGACTTGGAAGCTGAGGAGGGAAGTGACCTGTCTTGTGAGGCACAGAATTCAGTCTGCCCAGGGCCTTCTGACACAAGGCTGTCTCGAGGCCCCATGGCCGCGGGCTGTCCCCCGCCGGGCGGACACTAATGGTGCCTGGCAGCCAGCGAAGCAGGCCTCGTGGGCACTGCCCTGTCTGGCCGCCCTTTCTTTTGCAGCCAGTGGGTTGTGGGGGGTCTGTCAGGCTGCTCTAGCGCTCAGCAAACGCTCTCCAGACGCCCCAGGACACTTAGAGAATTCTGATCACGACACACACCCGCTGAGAAACCTCTGGCGAGCCCTCTTGGCCCACAGAACAATGTCAGAACCCTTGCGAACGTCCCGCCGTTCCTTCGCTGATTCTAACAGTCACTGGTACCTGCTGTGTCCCAGAGCACCTTGGAGGAGGGTGTCCAGGTGGCGACAGTGAGGAAGACAGAGGTGGTTCCTACCTTCCCTGAGTCGCAGTGAGAAAGGGAAGCCAGGCTCGAAGACCCAGAAGGCGGGCGGGGCGGGCAGGACGCTCTCCAGAGGGGAGGGATGTGGGATTTCACCAGGCCTGGATGGCCAGGGCGCAGCCAATGGCTGGGGGCAGGAGTCGCTGCAGGAAGCAGGGAGGAGGGTGGCAAAGGGCAGAGGTCAGGAGTGGTCAGTCAGCCAGGGAGGGAGAGGAGGAGGCCAGCCTGCAGGAGGGTGTCTGGGCAAACCTAAACCTCTGCCTCCTCCGGGCGGGTGTGCAAGGACAGAAAGCTCAGCCCCAGGCCCTGCCCCCTGCCTCCCAGGCCGCCTTCCCTGGGGAGCTGCTCATTAGTCACCACCACGCTTCCCTGGTCCTGGACGCAGGCCCCGCACCAATCACCACAAGAGGCAGAATTTAGAGAAAATGGGAGAGAAAAAGAGACCAGGTTTGAGGGAACAGGCCTCAGTGCAGCTTCCTTCCTGGCCCCGGGGACAATGAGAGAAACTGCTTGGCTTCCAATCAGAGCACAGGCCCTGGGGCTGAATCCTGGCTCTCCCCTCTACGAGCTGCGTGGCCTTGCGTGAGTCACTTCCTCTGCCTGTGCCTCAGTTTCCTCATCTGTAAATCGAAAGTAAAAATAGTACCAGTGTTCCCAGGGTCACTGCGGGGTGGAACGAGCTGATGCATGTTGAGTGCTCGGAGCTGCCCCCAGCACACAGCAAGAGCTGTCTGAGTGTGACTCCTTGTCACTCTCAGAGAACCAGGTGGCTGAAGGGACCCAGGGCCAGGCCACTTCAGCAGTGTAGAGGTGGGATAAGAAGGGTGACAAGAAAGAGAGAGAGGTAGCCACAAGAAATCAAATAGAACTTCTGCTTCTGTCTTTATCTCATATTTTCAATTTCCCCTTTTCTTTTATAATATACATAATATATTAGCACAGTTGTACATGTTTAGAATTTATTAATAAACAAACATACAGTCACTAGGGATACATGCTGGGTATCTCCTGGTTGCCCCCGGGGACTCCCTCGCTGCCCTCCCCCTGCCCAGGCTCCCTGCCCTCGGGTATCAGGTGGGATTGGGCTCCTGGGAGGCTCTGGAAGGAGACCAGAGGACGGGGGAAAGTGCAGGCAGGGAACTGATTGTGCTGGCTCCATCCTGCGGGGCCACCTAGGGCTTCCTTTCCTGGGGACACCTCACAAGTTGACTCTCTGCTTCCAAATAGTGCTAAGCACTCCCTCCCCTCCCTGTGGACCTGCTCCTGCTCACTGCAGCCGCTCCTGGTTCCCTTACCCCCACACCTTCATAAAGAGTCCTTTGCAAATAAATCTTCCATTACTCAAATTTAAGTGTGGCATCTGTTTCCTGCTGGGACTCTGACCCACAGCAAATCCTCAGAAATGTTCTGCCCATGGAGATGTGTGATCAAAATATTTGGAGATGACTGTTAATGCACAGGATGGTACCCATCACTGGTGCAGTTGGTGCCCCAGAATCTGACCCATCAGCGCAATCTTCCTCTCTCCCTCTGCCCAGGGGAGGCGGGCAGGGAGCAGTTTTCAGTGTCTGCTCCCCTCCCCGCTTAGAAGCAGCAAGCATTGAGATGGGGGAGTTCACCAAGCTTCCGCTTGTAGCTTGCCAAAGGGTTTCTCCATCCCGGGAGCCCGATGGCCGGGATGGCAGGGTGTCCTTCTGCCCGCAGAGGCCTGCTGTCTCAGTCCCCGTGTCCTGCCTGGGCGTCAGCTATTGCTCAAGTGGCCAGCACTTGATTCGCCAGGGTCCTGGTAGCAGCGAGACGGCAGCCGCTCCCTGGATGACGTGAGGAGACTTTAATAAAGCGTTTCTACAAAGGTGGAGGCAGGGTTTAGGGAAACAAACCCAGGTGCCAAGCACCCTGGGACTAGCAAGAGTGGGGACCGCCCCCAAAAGTAGCGTCTTGATAGCAGCTGTAAGAATGACCAGAGGGACACATCTCCCTGTGGTGGCCTTGCAGGGAGGGAGTGGGCAATAAATCCCCATCCTCACCCCCTCCCTTCCTCCAGACCTGGAAAGCAGAGGGCCAGGCAGCCTAGGCGGCAGAGAAGGCGGTGTTCCAGGCCAGGAAGCAGGGGGAGCAGGGTGGGGAAGGGGAGCGGGATCAGGAGGGAAAAAGAGGTTTCCTGCACAGCACTGCAAACCACGTCTGCCCGGCAGAGGCCTGGCCCTGCCCGCAGGGCCACCGCTCGCTCCTCGGGCCCACAGATAAACACAGCCACGTTCACAGCCGCCGTGGCAGGGGGCGCCCGGTGGTGAGAAACGGCGGAGGCTGGCGGAGCGAGCCCAGCGGAGGCGCGTGCTTGGAACGTCAGATGCCGCAGTCTGAGCCGCCCGCAGCAGAGCAGTGCGGGCAGCGATCCGGCCAACGCCGGCCTGCGTCGGCCCTGCGGAGGGGAACGGAGCGTGGTGGGCAAGGGCCACTCTGCGGGAACCCCAACAGGAATGCCCGTCTCTCCACGCGGCTGGGGGAAGGGACAGCACCTTTCCCTCGCGCCGTGGGGCTTTCCTGAGCACCCGCGTGGGCCCTGCGGGCCGCTCGGCGCATGGGGGAGACGGGCGTGCAGGCCGGCAGCGACTGCAGACAAATCAAACATACAAAACCGTGGAGACCGCCACGAGGCAGCAGTCGTGTTTCCCACTGTCCATCCTGGCGCCCTCCCTCCCGGGCCTGGAACATCCTTCAGCCACCTCCCTGCTCCCCGAAGTCTTTTTACATTTTTCTATCATAAAGTATTTAGGACCTACATAAAAGGTATAAATAACAATGAAATAAATACCCACACACCCACGCACTGCCACCGTCACCCAGTTTAGGAAACAAAGCATTATGATTGGGCACCTGCCCCAATCACACCCATCTCCCTAATTACTGAGCACCGCGATCCTGTTTTTCACATTCGCCACTGCAGCGCAGGTTCGAAAGGTAAGCAGTGCTGTGGTTTGAGTGTTTGTCCCCTCCGATGCTCATGTTGAAATTGAATTGCCATCGTCACACTACTGACGGGGGACCTCTAAGAGGTGATTAGGCCATGAGGATGGAGCCATCCTCATGGGTGGGATTAATGCCATTATAAAAGGGCGAGTTCAGGCCCCTCTTGCTCTCTTTTGCCCTTCTGCCCTCCACCATGTGAAGACGAAGGGTTCCTCCCCGCCACAGGCCACCGTGTTCAAGGCACCATCGGAATCGCCAAACCTGCCGGCACCTTGACGTTGGACTTCGCAGCCTCCAGAACTCAGAGCCAATCCATTTTTGTTTATGAATTACCCGGTCGGTGGCATTCTCTTACAGTAGCACAAACGGACCAAGACAGGTATCGTTGTGAATACTTCGACTGTCTTCAAACTTTAGGTAAGTGGTATCATCTGGCTTGCGTTCCTCTGCAACTTGTCTTTTCAAGTAACACTATTCTTGTGAGGGGGATCCTTGCTGATATGTGTTGATCTAGATCAGAGGCCAGCAAACCTCTCTGGAAAGGGACAGATAGTAAATATTTCAAGCTTTATGGGCCCAACAATCTGTTGTAACTTCACAACCCTGTCGTTACAGTGTGAAAGCAAGCATAGAAATATGTAAATGAGCGAATATGGCCATGTTCCAATATAACCTTGTTTACAAAAGCAAGCAGTAAGCAGGATCTGGCCCATGGGCCACAGTTGCTGATCTAGGCCATTCATTCTCATTACTGTATAATATTTCACTATATGATTACACCACAATTTATTGACCCATTTGTCTATTGGTGGTATGGTTGATTGAATTATTGTTCCCGGTTCTTTACTCCATGACTGTATAGGACTATACATTCACACCCTTGATGGATAGGGTAGATGGAGAATATTTCCCCAGTTCATTGACATTGGGTTTGAGCAAATGGAATTTAACCAACCGAATGATAAAGAATGTGACAAAACAGAGATTTTAAACACACTTATATGGTTTAGTTTGGTTGGTCTCTTGCAGTCCTGACATCGGCCATGAAAACAGCATGCTCCCAGTGAGCTGTTGTCTCTTCAGCCTGTGTCCCTGAATGAGAGCTACTTGGAGTCCATGAGGACCTCAGCAGAATTACCCCTGCTCACCTGCACTCTAATGAGCAAGAAATAAATGTTTGTTGTTGTAAGCCACTGATATTTTTTAAGGTTGTTTGTCACACAGCATTATCGCAGCTGACTAATACAGTGGACAACAAATTTAAGTTGTTTTCAATTCTTTGCTGTTGCAACAAAGCACATGCTTCTATATGTCAACTGGTGCACAAGTGCATCTTCAACTTTGCTAGGTAATGCTGATTTGCTTCCCAAAGTTTTGTTCTAATTTACACTCCACCAGCAATGTCTCAGAGTTTTCATGGCTCCACATCCTTGTAAATACTTGGTTTTGTCAGATGTCTTCTAACTGATGGGTATAAAATTGCATTGTTGTCCAACTCTTACTCATCTTTCCCTTTGTCTGGGCCTCCTTCCCTAATGCCCCAGTCTGAACTAGGTCCATATGCTTACTGCACCCATTGCTCCTTATGCTTGCCTATTTCATGGTGCTGGCATTGTATTTATCTATTAGTCTGTCACCGTGTGGATGGCCTCTGTCCCACAGCCCCAACATAGAGCTCAGAACTTATTAGGCACTTAGTAAATAGTTGCTGGATGAAGGTTTGATGAGAAACTTCAATCAGGGTGGTCCGTTCCTGCCCTAGAGGAGTGTGTGAGCTGAGACAACTACCTCATCACAGGTGCAATCAAAGTGTCTAAGAGGGCAGATAAATTGCCTTTCATGTGGTTATCACACTTGGGCTTTGAATGCAACTTGTTTTTATGCTAAAAAATGTCATCAGTCCAAGGTGGATCTCAGGGGAATTGCTAGAGAGATGTGAGTGAAAGCTAAACCCTAAGAGTCTGGGGAGGTTTTGTGGGCAAATGCCATCTTTTAAAAAGCAGGTTACTCACATAGTAAATAGCTAGCATATACTTCATACATATATGAAGACTTACAACCACCCTGTGGGGTAAATATCAGAGGAGGAAACTGAGAAAAGTGACTTGCCCAGGGTACACAGTTGGTGAGTGAAGGATCTGGATTAATTTGAAGTCAGGTGTCTGACTTCAGGGCCTACACTGTAGCCACCATCCTCTGCTGCTTTTCTGGAAACCATTTCACACACCCCTGCCCCTACCCTGAGACAATTGCTTTAGCGATCAAGTAACTTAGCACCTCCCAGAGACTCCCCATTCCCGCTTTGGATGGCTTGAGTTTGTTTGATATACCCAAGGTCACATCCAAAGGGTAGAGCTCTGAGAGATCCTTGGGTAGGCCACCTTTGCTGCCAGTCAGCACGAAGGGAAAACATGGGTCTTGGAGCCAGAGACTTGGGATTTAATCCAAGCTTGGCCACAATCTTAATTTAGATTATTTTTATTGCCAAAAAAAATTAATAGCTATAATAACTTCAAAACCCCCAAAATGAAGAAAAGAGATGTACTATAAGGAATGGGTGATGTGGTGTGATACTCAAAGATTGGAACCAAGAATGGGCCCATTGATAGAACCATGCTGTCATTCTGTTCCCTTCCTTTCTGGGCTAAAACCAGCATCTCATTCCAGAGTCAAATTCCTAGGAAATGAAATCTGATTGGCCTAGCTTCAGTCAGGTGTTTTCTTCTGGTCCAATCAGCTGTGACCAGGAAGACGGGATCACATAAACCTCAGGAAAGGCAGGGGGTGGGGTGTCATTGTGAGCTAGGCAGATATTCTTTACAAAGTGTCTAACAAAGTTACTAATTCACTGTAGACCTTAGGGAAGCCATCTTCCTTCCTGGGTCTTGCTGTTTTAATCTGTAAATGAGAGCTTTGATTTGTGTCTAGTTCACCGTTACATCTACTCTCCCGGGCACGAAGTAGATGTTTAATAACTATTTGTTGAATGGATGAGTGAACTACAGTGAGCTCTGTATTAGCTTCTGGTTGTGACAGTCTTGTCTTTTCGAATCCTTACAGGTGAGATGTGTGGGTGCTGGAAGCTGGCAGTGAGGGAGGAGAGTGGTTAGGGGTATGCAGGGGCATCAGCTTAAGCAGTCTTTCTCTGGGCATCTTTCCAGTGCCAATCCTCTGTGCTTGCCAAGGAGCCTTCTGGCCAACATTTGGCTTTTCTAATAAACACTGTCCCTGGAGGGATAGTGCCCTTTATAAGCTATTAAATTGGCTTCCTGACAACAGCCAGCACAGTGTCATTTGGGCAGTGCAGTCCAAAGGACAGGACTCTGGATGTGAGTCCAGTGTCCAGACACCAGCCTCTTCCACTTATTATGTGACCTAAGGTGGGTCGCTTAGCCCCTCTGAACATCACAGTCTTCATTGGCCAAACAGATATGAGAATATTTGTTCTCCCTCATTCATAGGACTGTTAGAGGGATAGTATGTGTAAAATTGTCCGAAATAATTGAACCATATTTGTGGTGTGCTTAGTAGGTACCAGGCACAAAATTACATGCTGAAATGGATTATTCTTTATAATCCTCACAAGAACCTTATGAGGTAGCTACTATTATTATCCCCATTTTGCAGATGAGGAAACTGAGGCTCAGAGGTTAAATAACTTGCTCACGGTCACACAGTTGAAGAGCAACAGAGTCAGATGCCACACTATGAACCACTGAGATCTACAGTCTTTGTTTGTGGTCCAGCTCTAACAGACACATTATTATTATTAATTTCCAGAGCCTCAGCCCCCTTGGATAAGCTGAACATTGAGGTTCCAGACCCATGGAGCTGGGAGATCAAAACTCGAACTCCAAAGCAGCATAGCTTCTGGGTTTATTTTCACTGAAAAATTAAAAAAAAAAACAACTCATTATAAAAACTACATGAATCAAGAAATCTGTGGCTGTAAGTGAAAGTAACCCAGCTCAAGCTAGGTTCTTCAAAAAAGAGAATGCTTGAGGTGAAGGATACCCCAATTATCCTGATTTTATTATTAATATTACACATTTTATGCCTGTATCAAAACATCACATGTACCCTATAAATATATTCAACTATTATGTACCCATAGTAATTACAAAAAATTAAAAGGAATTTATTAGCCCCCATTCTGGAAGGAACAAAAGTGAGGCTTGGAACCTGAGTTTCAAACATCCCCAGGGCACTCTCTCTCATCGTCTCTCATAGCCGCTGCCCCGTTCGTGCTGCCTGCCTTCTCTCATACTCGTGAGCTTCCTGTCAGAAAGGGAGCACAGTGGCCAGCAGTTCTGGGATCACACGTCAGCAGCTCTGCAGCCAAAACTGAGATGAGATTTTATTTCTGACCTACAGATGGAAAATCTCAGGAAAGGACTCTTATTGGCTCAGCTCAGGTCATGTGTCCTCCCCTTTGAACCAATCGCTATGGCCAGGAGCATGTGGGTCTATGATTGGCTGCCCAGTTTGGGTCCTACGCCACCCCTGTGACAAGTGGGAATGGATCTGTTACCAGAAAAGGAGTGGGATACGGCAACACAGATGTGGACTCTGGGGGACTCTTCAGAGCTTGGGTCACCCCAGTTGTATCCTCTCCAACTGGCAACACCAACCTTGGTTTTCTCTTGTATCTATTAATAAGTCTACGAAATATCTCAAGATTGGAAAAACAAATACCCGGCGCACTCATTATTCAGTTGGAACCAACCGACGAGCACATGTGCACAGAGGGAAGTAGAACTCAGTGGAAATCAAGCAGGGGGGAGGAGAAGGGGCAAAATCCTACCTAATGGATATAGTGAACACTATTTGGGTGATGGGCACACCTATAGCCATGACTCAAGCATTAAAAAGCAATCTGTATAACCAAAAACATTTGCACCCCCTAAATATTTTGAAATAAAAAAAAGAAGTCTATCCTCCTCTGTAAACGACTTCATTCACAGATATACCTCACCTTCCTCGTCTGCAGAATGGGGGCAATAGAGCCTGCCCTGCCTTCCTCACAGATGCACGTGAGGACCCACAGAGCCGATGGATACAAAAATCGCTTTAGAAAGAACAAAGTGCCGTATTTACAAACATAGGATATATTTATTGATTTATTTATGTTCCTTTGTGTTCCAAAAAAGGATTTGAGGTAGCTTACCCAAATGCACACAATACAATGGGATAAAAATAGATAAAGTGATAGAGCAGCTGGAAAACAAGGGTAGAAAAGTAAAATAAAGCCAAGGAAAATGCTAGTACATGGAAATGTATGCTCAAAATCCCTGAACAAGTTCGGCTCTTAGCTTTCCCGTGAACAAAGGGAAGCGGGAAACATGCTCGGGTACAAAAGGTACAGTAGCCATAGGATGAAAGCAAAGCAGCATGCCAGAAAAGGCCACAGGGCTTATCTGGACACTAACATTTGAGAGAAGTTTCTCCTCATCAAAAGGATACCGCGGGACGCAGCGGTCTGCTTATTCAATAATACTTAGATCCCTGTCCTGTGGTTTTCATGATGTCACTTGACATCTACTTGAATCTTATGTGGATTCATTGTCTATTTACAATTTGATTTGATTTAATTGAAGTAAAAACTGGATACCAACTAAATAGCAAGCCAAAACATGCTTTTCATCTATTTTGCTTTCTTTTCTCTACATGGTAAAACGAACTTGGGCGCAAGGAGTGGTACACAAGTTTTCCTCAGTGAACTATATGGACAAAAAAGTTCGAGCATCTTGGCTTAGCTGAAACATATAAAGCTCACTAAGACATAAAACTGATCCAAGCAGGCTATAAAGACACCGCTGCCTTTGCCTCAGAACTTGGGCTATAATCTGCTGTCCTGGAACAAAATTCAAACATAAATCAGCTTCCACTGTATTACAAAATTCTTCATTTCCTGCCTGAAATGCTTCCGACAGTGAACGATGCCGCTCTCCCTCATCCCTGCCCTGAAAAGGTTCTCTCCAGGCAGTGGTGGGGACCCAGGACTGGGCCCCGGGGCAAACCCCAAATGAGGAAGGGATAGAAAAATGGTCTTCCGGGGACTCCAGGACAAATAAACCAGGGGTGTTGCTAGAGTGTAGAGTGCTTCTGTACAAAGTTAAAAAGGGTACCCCCTCCTGGCACCCTAGCGCCTGAGTTCCCACCTGGGCCGCTCTCCCCCATCCCCACTAACCCATCTCACCCATCCTCCAGGACCCACCCGAAATACCTACACCGTTCTCTTTTTCCTGAGCTCCCAATGCACTGACAGTAAGTACCAGACAGCTGGCATTTAATCATATAATGTCTGGCATTCACTATTTCATGTTGTCAGTCTACCTCTATAACTACATTTAAGAGATCCTGAGGATAATGATTAGTTCTTATGTTATATGTCTACCTTAAGTTAATGAGGGAGATTTATGTCAGGGCACCTTACAAAAAACAAGGTTGTGAAAAACAGAATCTTAGGGTATCTAAGCTGTCTAGTTCTCCCCTCTGGCCCAATTTGCAGATAAGGAAATTGAGAACCAAAGAGGAGGCTTGACCTGCCCAAGGTCATGCAGCGAAAACCTGGCTTAGCTAGGAACGACTCCAGTTCTCCTGGCTGCCAATGCAGTGCTCTACTTCCTTAAACACTTGGTTCTAAAAACCCCATATAGGTGGTTCAGAATCACAGCTCACTGGGAAACAAAGACAGACAGACAGACGGCCCACAGTAATCCATCTGCTCTTGGGCAGAATTCCCAGAGAATTCTCCCAGCACAGAGCCAGGCCAAGCTGCACTAAGGCTCTGCACACAGCACCCCTTGGGAATCAAAGCGGGCTTGCTGCATGCGTCAGGGTGATGAAAGGACCTGGGTTACCTGGGTGCGCGCATCCTTCCCACACCATGGGGGCCACCATTGTCTGGAATGTCTGGGCATATGAAACTGTGATTGATGGTCTCAGCGGGAAGGACACGAAGAGATGTGGAAAGGGCATCTCCTCTCTACAGAGAGACTCTTATGTTGGGGGCCGCCTTTTGCGGTGAACTACGCACCCTGCTCAGCAGGAAACAACCCAAGTATTGCCCCAAACTCATAACAACGGATACTATACAATAGTGTCAAAGCTGATAGAAACTAGTATCAAAACAGTAACAAAAAATACCAATGGCAACAATTGCTAAGTGAATCCATATAATGACCAGCTGGCAGCAGGCTCATCAGTCCTGCAGGGTCTCTCCTGGTCACTCACCAGTCACAGTCCTGACCACTGAGTAATTCCCACAATGACCCTACCAGCCTGGCATGATGTGCTTGTTTTGTAGATGTGGAAACTGAGGCTTAGTGGGATGAATGAAGTCTCTTGCCCCACATCGCACTGCTGCTAAGTGGCAGAGCTGGGATTGGAGTGCAGATCAATTTTACTCTAGAAGTCTCCCCTTTCAGGACAGCCCAAGTAGGCTCTCATTCCAGTTTCATTTCAAGTATTTTGTCCCATTGTCAGACCTGTGGGACAAGGTTTGATTGGGAAAATATGAGGCTTTTCAGGGAGAAAGATGAGAGCTTGCCTGTCACTTTGCAGGGCAATGGGAGAAAGAAAAAGGGACCAACACGAGGCGCACCCAGATCTCTGTGGCTTTTTCTTGGTGCCAAACAAACGCAGAAGGAGCCACTTCTAAAAGAACATAGTGTTTTTCCTCCTCTTCTCACCTCTCCTGGGCTGGTGCCTGTGATAATTGGGAAGCAGAGTCTGGTTTTTCTGGGATTGGAACCAATGCTGTGAAGAGTGTTCTGACAATAAATGTCGTTGATTGACAGTTGATGGACGATGTTCTTGAGTACGTTTTTCCTGTGCTGAGTGTTAAGCCGAGAGCTGCACCAAACAACTGCTCAGCAGCCTGCTTCCTATTCACACAGAATTTACTACACTTTCCCTCTGCGGGCCTCAGTCAGGCAGCCAGGCAAGATGATATCTCAGGTCCTTTCCAGCTCCATCACTCAATGACTCTATCAGGAAGAAAACACAGATCTGAAAATACTTTTCCCCCCAAACACCGAGTTGGGGTTATTATTCACACACAAAAACACAGGCTCCAATGGAGAGATAACTGGTTAGGAAATAAGGAGCTTCAATTCTAGTCTCATACTCTTTGACCCAGTAATTCTATTCTGTGAATTTATCTCGTTTTTTTTCTTTTGGCTTATCCTGTCACCAAAAAGGAGATGTGTGAATTTATCTTACAGAAAGAATCCAGGACAGAGCTACGCGCACAAAGATGTTTGCTTTAGCACCGTTCAGAGGTGCTGTCCAATAAAATAATGTCCGATGCGAGAATGGGATGTATTGGTGGCACATGCAGCCATCACGACGATTTCAAAGACATGGTAAAATGTCTGTGATGGTGTTTTACAAATTGCAATTCGCTCTCCATTAATGGGGTCATGAAATAAGCTTACTAGGTCTCCTGCCACCAGCTTTTTAAAAAAAATCAACTAGAATAGAAAATAAGAGTGTATATCACAGGTGGTAAAGATACTTATTGTGAAACTTTGGTTTCGATTATATGGGTAACTGGGACATGACGTAAAATATATTTTTTTATCTTGGGGTCACAGTCAAAACATCTCAATGGCCATGGACTACAATGTACTGTACAATAGGATTACAAAATATAAAGTACTATGTGTGAGACCACGCCTGTAAGGAAGACATAGAAGCAAAGACAGGAACTGGCCAGGTTGGTAGGATAAAGGATGCTACTTCTTATGTAAGGTTTCTGTGATGGTTGTAGGCTGTTCTTGCAACAAAACAAGAAAAATGATTAAGAATGCAAGACAAAAAGGAGGAGTAACAAGGATCAGATCCCAAAGGGCCGGGGGCTCCACGTGGGGCTTCCCGAAGGAGCAGTGCTCCAGGTTGGGCACTGAAGGATGCACAGAATTTCAGTTGGGGGCGGTGAGGGGTGGCCTAATATAGGGTGTGGTGGTCGCTTAAGGATGAAGGGGATGAAGGGCACAGGAGAAGCTGCGGTTAAAAAAAGGCTCTCAGTGATGTAAAAGCCGCTTTGAACTGGGAAAGGAAGGGGCAGAGTCACCCTTGGGTGGGCCACTGTCCCTCCCAATGCTGACTTTTTCTTTCCCTCCTCCCAGATTGAGCCTCAAACTAGAGGTTGCCCCTCATAATCATGGCCGCGACAAGCTGGCCGGGCCCCTCAACAAGATGGCGACGGAAGTAGTCCCACCTCCCGCTGCCTCGGCAGCCAATGAGAGGGAAAAACACAAAGATTGGCGCATGCGTGGTGCGACTTGGCGAGCGCGTCCAGTAATGACTGGAGGATCCTGGCAAGCAACATGACTAAAAAGAAGCGGGAGAGTCTGGGCGTCGCTCTGGAGGTGAGGGGAGAAGTGGGGCTTGGGCTACATCATTCGCTGCCTTCTCCCGCGGGGTCATGGGTCAGCCGGGCTGTAGGTTGGAGGAGGAGCCAAGCGGAGGTGGTGAGGGCGACGCTGGTGTGGGAGAGGGACGCTAGGGGTGAGAAGGCCGAGCGGTCCCCAGAGAAGGGAGACGGGAACGACTGGGGAACCGAAGGTGAGGGAGCCCGAGGAGTTGCCAGATGGGGGAACCGGAGGCGAGAGGACCTCCGGGGGAAGAGACATGGGAGGTGAAGGGGAATCGCAAAGAAGGCAGGGCACAGAAGTGAAGGGACCCAAGGCGGGGGGAGTGGAAATAAGGAAGACCTGAGGAGAGACCTGTGAACGGGGGATAACCAGAAGGGACGGTTACTGGGAGGTGAAGGGGACCCCAAGGAAGTAGGGACCTGTAGATGAAGGGAACTCCCAAAAGGACTATGAGCCAAAGGTGAGGGAGGCCACGCTGTTTAGTATATTCCTGGTGACAGCGATCCCCCGAAGTGGGAAATTTTTCCTCTGGGGTACCAGAGCTTGTTGCGTGAATATTACTTTGGGAACCTCTGTAAAGAGAATCCTGGAATTGGTGATGTTACCGAAGGGCGTAGATATAATTTACAGCATATGGAACGGGAAGAAAAGTGATGCATATTGAGCAACTACTATATGCTATTAATACTTCCACTTGCATTCTCAGCTAATCCTCCCTGCAAGCCTGTGAGATTTGTACAGGTGAGGAAACAGGTTTCAAGCAGAACCCAGGGTGAAGTGGCGGAGGTGGTGGGGCTCAGAATGAAGCTTAGGTGGTCTTCCTGGAAGCACCTCTTGCTTCCCTGCTTCAGTTCCCTTTTATGGCATCCTTGTAGAGGTCACAAGAGAGGCTGCAATAGTCCTCTGGCTACTGCAGAGTTCAGAATGCACAGCATCACTTAAAGAGCTGGTTAAAAGTGGAGAGTTGAACTCTTCCCACACCCTGAGTAATTCAGTAGGACTTGGGTGTGCATTTTAAACAAGGAATCTGCATGTTTCACAAGCTACACACACCTATGCTGACGCAAGTGGTTTTATTCATAGTAGCACCCCTTGAGAAATGTTGGCCTGCTTGGTAGGAAAAAAATATTGATGGAAATGTGAGTCTGGAAGATAGTCTGAGTGGCGAAATGAGATGGCACTATGTATTGGGAAGGACACAGACTTGATTGATAGCCTGTATTACCACAATAAGCTGCTATAACAGAGAAACCCCAAAATTCAGTGACTTCAAGAACAGGAAAGTTTGAGGTTTTTTTCTAACAGGCTAGAGCCGGGGTCAGCAGACGTCAGTTATGGGTCAGTAAATATTTCAGGCTTTGCGGGCCATATGGCTTCAGAGGCAACTACAGTTGATCCTCATTATTCATGGATTCCATAATTCTGAATTTGCCTACTGGCTAAAGTGTATTTGTAGCCCCAAAATCAGTACTCATGGCACTTTTGCAGTCATTCACTGGCAAATGCAAAGCAGCAGAAAAATATTTCAGTCACCCGAGGTCCGTGTTCTCAGTCAAGGTCGAACAAGTGATGCTCTGCCTTCTTGTTTCATCTGCCGAACTGTAAACAAGTATCCTTTTTGTGGTCTACTTAGTGCCCTGGTTTTTGCATTCTTGTGCTTTTTATTGGTGATTTTGCGGTTTAAAGTGGCCCCCAAGCATAGTGCTGAAGTGCTGTCTGGTGATCCTAAGTGCGCGAAGGCTGTGTTGTGCCTTACAGAGAAAATAGGTTTCTCAGATAAACTTCGCTCAGGTTTAAAGTAACTCATGAGATAACTGAGCACTACATGTGCTGTT
Source organism: Avahi laniger (assembly GCA_963575035.1). Classification (NCBI taxonomy): domain Eukaryota; kingdom Metazoa; phylum Chordata; class Mammalia; order Primates; family Indriidae; genus Avahi; species Avahi laniger. The sequence continues at coordinate 42,486 of CAUYSK010009650.1, forward strand.
GACTGTAAGTTCAATGTTAATGAATCATCAATACATATTAAATAAGATCACTTTAAGCAGAAACACACATAAAACAAGGTCTTATGTGGGTCAGTTGCTGAAAATGTCACCAGAAGCTTGCAAGAAGCTACCCTGGTTCGGTGTTTGCTAATTCAATGTCGGTGACAACTTTCTAGAACTACCATGAACAACAAGAACCAATTATACTCATGTGGGCTGCCTTAACACAAAAGTAGCCTTAGGCAATATGTAAATGAAGGGTGTGGCAGTGTTCCAATAGAACTATGTTTACAAAAACAGGCAGTCGACTATTTGGCCCACAGGCCAGAGTTTGCCAACCCCTGGTCTAGAGTACCAGGACTGTGGTGGTTCTGCCAGATTCCCTCCATCTGTGGCTCTGCTATCTCCCAGGGCCTTGTTACCACCTTATCAATGGAACCAGGATGCACCCTGTTGATGTGTCCACTGGCAGGGAAAGAGAGAGAATAGAGGAAGCACACCCACTATCTTAAGGATCCTGTGCCTAAACTGCCCATTTTCCGTTGGCAAGAATGAAGTTGTGTGGCCCCAGCTAACTGCAAGGGGGGCTGGGAAAGGCATTCGCCAGTCGGGCGGCCACATGCCCGGCTATGGCTCAGTTACTGTGGGAGAAGGGACTGGTGTGTTTTAGCGGATGTCCTGCAGTCGTCTCCACTGCAGATCGCACCTTCCCTCACTCCACAGTGCGGCCGTGAGGATGAAATGAGACCATATGTGTAAAGTGCCCAGCGCGAGCCCGGCACCGGTTGGTAATCAATAAATGGTAGCTCTTTCTTATTAGTAGCCTTTGCCTTTGTAGTTCTTTCGCATCCTTCCGCGATGGCTAAGTCAGCCCCCTTGTTTGGGCTTTAGTTTCCTTATCTGTAACATGAAGGACTTAAACTTCACTGGGGCTTCCAGACTCACTGACTACGGGCCAAATACAAATCACAGATGTCTTTTGTTTTGCCGACACTGATTTTTTAAAAGTGTTTTTAATTTGGTGGGGTACGTGTTTTCTTAATGCCTTATAGCAGGGCAGATTTACCCATGTTTTTTTACCCTTTCCGTACCACTGTGGAAATTTATATTTGCCAACTTGGTCTCTAAGGTTACCTTTTGCTTGGAAATATAAAGATTTGAGATCTGTAACTGTGTGCCTGGCTGTCTCCCCGCTTGCTCCTCCGTTGCCCCCAGCGGATCTGAGTATTGAATGTGCAGTGATGCTAAGTAGCAGTAGATATTGTCCTCTTATTAAAAGTCGTGTGCTCAGAGCCAATGAAGTGGTGATTTAATCAAAAATGTTTGTTAATCTGACGAGCGCAATAAACCCCTACGAGTGAGTGATCGCGGCACCTGCAAACAGCCTCCGCTTGTAATGAAGCAATTACCGAGCAGGCAGCACTGGCTCAGGCCAGCTGTACTTCACGTCACCTCTTAGGATAACCAAGGCACCTTCTAGCCTCCCCACTTGTGGTTCTTTTTGAGGTCTTTTTATTCAACTCATTTGCCACTGTGTGAGATTTCAGAATTGGAAAAACTGGCTGTGAGTTTTAGTTTCTGAGAGTTTATTCTGAATAACAAGAGAAAATTATAGTTCAGATGAGAAATCACCAGCCCTAGTACTGATTTTAATATATGGGAGGAGGGAAAGATTGTATTTCAGTCTAAACTGGTGGGAGGATTCTGGCTGAGGGAAAGGTTGCATTTCAGTCTAAACTGATAGGAGGATGTAAAACCTGGTTATGTTTTTTGATCTCTGATGGTCAAAAAACCGTTGATCTCTGATGATCAAAAAAAGGAGCTGTTACTTGGTCATTGTACTTTTGTTTCGTAGCTGGACTGTTCAACCTGGTGTCTTTGGATGTTTCAACAACCAGTTGGTCTTAACAGATGTGTGGTGTCTTAGCTGACATCTTAAAGGGGATAACTTGGTTAGATCTGGTTCCTAGTACAAAAATCTATCAGTTTGGAAAGCTTTTAGCTACAAGTTAAGAAAACTGACCTCAATGACTTAAGCAAATAGGAGTGTACTTCCCCCCATAGAAATTTGTAGGTAGGTGGCTACTGGAATTGGCTCAAAAGCTCAGCTGTGTCAGAGCTGGTATTTCTGCATGCGCTCAGCTGTTTCCTCATAGTCACAGGATAGCTGCCACAGCTCCCATCATCATATTCAATTTTAAGTCAGGAAGGAAAAAGGAACAATAACAGTTTGTCCCTTTTATCAGCAAAGCATAAGCTCTCCCAGGAGTGTCCTAGGAGACTGGAATATCTCATTGGCCAGAACTGCGTCATGGCCATCCCTAGCTGCAATGAGGCTGGGAAAGCATCTGTTGGGATTTTCTAACATCTGTAGATGAGATGGGCAAAGAAGGAGGGGTTGGCAGTCAGTGTTGGGTTGGCCAACTAACAGTATCTGCAGTTAGGAATAAAAGTTAATGGGAGTCATTTAAAATTCACTGGGCTCCTTACTAGAAAAAGAAGGCAGATGATTTACAATTAAAGAGAGGTGGTAGGCCGAGGGCAGAAAATGGCCTAGGCCAGGACGAGCACCAGGAGAAAAGGAGCCTTGGCACTTGTAGTCATTTGTTTAATGGCAGCCGCTGCTGTAAGCTCCGTGAGGGCAGGGAGGGCGGGAGCACTAAGTGTGGTGAAGACAGTCTCAGCTCTGGAGCAGGCTGCGCACAGGGCTGAGGGGAACCTACCGACTTTCTGAGACACGGGCCAGAGCAGCTTAGTGGACCGTCAATAAATACTTGCCGAATTGGCTTGACTGGCAGGAGGAGGCACCTTCCACCCTGACGTCTGGGCCCAGTGGAGTGGTTCAGTGGTCAGAGGTCAGGAGGCCACAGTAGAGCAGGTGGTGAGACACCACCTTGCTGGGGAGCCGCAGGCCGGGGCTGGGAGAAAGACTTGCAGCGTGCAGAGACTGTTCAGGGGCCGCTGACCATTAAATGAGCCCCACTTGCTGCCAGGCAAAAGCGACAGGTCGCCATTGGGCAGGCGATTTCTCTCGGCAGCCTGCGTCTGGCTCCGCGCCACTTGACAGGGTCAGGAGACTAAAACCTCATTACCTAACGCGGCTGGATGTCGGCATGTGTGGAGTGGCTGTTTGCCAGCATCTTAATTAATGAATTCGTAAGGCTCGGGGTGGATGCCAGGTCTTGAAAAGTGCTTTGAGCCTTTCAGCAGCGGAGAAGCTTTTGCTAATTTATCAAAAAATAGATACTGGGGGAAAAGATGAGAAAACAAACCCCACACAAGATTCTGGCCCAGGGACAGCTGGAGGCTTCAGGCAAGGACTAACTGGAGGCTCTACTTCCAGAGCTGCCCAGCCTCCCTCTCAGCACGCCAGGGGGTCTCGGCGCTCTCATGGGCTTCAGCAGAGCCCCTCACCTTCCTGACCAGGCTGAGGGTGAGTGTCCTGAGAAATGACAAGCCCCTGGGCTCTCTCTGCTCTTCCCGAAGATTGTTTGTTGATTTAAAATGGGGAAGGTTTGCCGTCCTTATCTGCACGAACTGGGAGACAAGGTTCTCACGGGCCTGTGGATTTGGGGAGCCACAAGCAGAGGTTTGTTTTCCGCCCCCACAGAGCCCTGTGGCGTCCTCCCTGGAAAAACATCCCTTAAATGGTATCAGGGTAATGGGCCCTTTGGGGTTTGGGGCTGGTCACCTGGAAAATGGAGGCCCTGGACTCCAATGTGACTTGGCTATGTGGCCGGGAGGCCCCAGATGGAAAGCCCCAGCACTCTTGCCCGAGGCCGTCTGGTCAGACGCTCTGGCTTCTTTACCCGCTATAATAAATGTCCCGGGGACTCCGATGTGTGAAGATGAGTGGATTTCCAGAACTCCAGTTCCCAGGCTGCTGGGGCTAGAGACGAAATAGACGACACCACTCTCCAGGCTGTGAATTAGCCAGCGAAAAGGAAGCCTTTGATACCCATGGGGAAAGAAGGGGTTATCAGGCCCAACTAGCCCACCTTTTTCCTTCTTGACGCTAGATCTGTGTGGTGTGAATTTTGGAGGGTGCTGTGACAGTTTAAGCGATTTGGAGGAGGGTGCCGGGGATGTTCGTGAAGCCGAGAGTTGGCGCAGTGCGAGGGCAGGCGCTGGGCCCCTGTCTCCTCCGTCTCAGAGCAAGCAGGTTTCAGCCAGGCCTCCCCTGACGGAGAGTGTCTGTCATGTGAACAGAGACCAGCAGAGCGCTGTGCGAGACGATTCGGAGTAGAGAATCTGTGGAAGCCGGATCAACAAGCTTAGATGGCCTTCGGCTGGGATGTGGAATGGCTTTGTTCCACAGAACTCTTCTCTGTCACGAATGTTTCCAGGAGGGATTTTGGAGAAAGAGCGTGCAGTGGTGGAAAGAACAAAGCTCTGAAGCAGAAACACCCAGATTCAGACCCTGTTCTGCTAGCTCCCGGTTTCACAGCCTTGGGCAAGTTGCTGGCAATCCGTGTCGGGGAAGTTTGCTCCTTTGTCAGATGGGGATACTGCCTTCCTCGAAGGGTGAAAGCAAACTTTGGAGAGCACACGTGAAGCCGCCTCAACCTGCCTAGCCCAGGGTGAAGGTGAGAAGGTTGTGCCCGGGATCCAGAGTCGCTGTGAGCTGGGGCTTCTCTGCTTGTCCATGTGGGGTGGTGGTTAAGGGCCCAGGTCCCCATTTACTGCCTGTGTGACCCTGGACAAGTTGCTTCGGCCCCACAGGTCTGAGTTTCCGCGTCTGTAAAATGCGGATAATAATAATACTACCCACTTCACGGGGCATAATGGGCATTGTGTGAGTTAATAGGGACAAAGCGCTTAGAACAGTGCCTGGCACGTACCACACAGTGTTGACTGCTACTGTCACCGTTGTGGTTTAGTTCTGCATGGACTTTTGGTTCCCGGGGGCTGCTTTGACTCATGCTAAGTCACCAGACATGTGGGGCTCCATGACTTGAGTTTGGCTCAAGCACCCTGGCACCATGTTCTTTATTAGAAGGTCTCGGTGCCCCGCAAGCACCTGGCATGCAGGACATGCCCCATGACCACTGTCTGACCCTGGAGGCAAACCCGTTCCCAGCAACCTCTGTCCCTCACTGGCCAGAAGCTCCCAAGAGCAAGGCCAGAGAGACAGGAAATGACTTCCTGGACCAGAAAGCAGAGTTGCCTGTGTGGCCTAGAGTCAAGCCCAGGGTGCCTTCTGCCCGTCCCCAGGACTGGCCCTAGACAGTGGCATGTTGGGGAGTGGCACAGAGCCACCTCCCAGGCTGTCTAGGTGCTCTGTGGGAGCACCATTCAGTAGGAGAACGGAGTGAACAACAGCCTGTGGCTCGTACTGTCTCGTTCTTGTCAACAGAACACAAGCTGCACGCGAGGCCCCCGACAGCAGCCAGACCTGGAGTCGGCGCCCCTCGGGGCCCGACCTGGCCAGTTCGCTCGGGCAGTTACCTATGCGTGAGCTGGACAAGGTTTCCTGCCCCCAAAGAGGCCTCATTTGGGGCTTTGATTCTGAGAGGCTCTACACTCCTGAAAAGATGCCTCATGGGATTTCAGACGAATTTTACAGTTTCTCTTAACACAGTTTTACGGTGTATGGGACCCCAGGGAGGTTCCCCTAAAGCTCTGAGAATAAGGTGATAGTCCCAAGTCAGGTGGCGGAGGGCCGGCCGGCCTGGGCGGACAGCTCGGAGCGGGGTCCGAGGGAGGGCACTCAGGGAAGGCCGCAGGAAGAGTCCCTGCGCCTGATGACTGGAAACGAAGAAACCCTCTCCTCCCCTGGCATCTGCCAGCAGGGGCGACGGCCGTACCTGCCTGGGCCTTGTCCCTGGCACCCCTCCGACTACAGTGCAGCCTCCGCCGACCTTGACTGCCAGGCTGACTTCACATCCGCCCGTTCTCCCACAGGAACGTTCCCACCGCCGCGGAGAACCCGCGGTGCCATCGTTCTCCTCACCGAGCCTCTCCTTCGCCCCCAGGCTTTCATCGCTCAGGCGTGCTCAAATGACGGAAGCAGCAGTTCTCGTACTGGCTGTGGCAGCATCACTCGTGGGGCCTTTTTGTTAAAAGTACCGGGTCCCAGTCTCCGGGGCCGCCTCTTCCCGGCCCCTGCTGCCTGAGGGAGGCTCCTGCGCCATGCCCTGCCCTGCGTGCCTCTTGTCTCCCTCCCGCTTCCCCGGTGCTCTGCCTCCCCCTGCCTAGGCACGCTCCCCAGCGGTGCCCACGCAGGTCTCCGGGTCAAGAACAGACCTTCCGTAAGGACCTTGTGCACACTCACCCCTGCTCCTCGGGCTTTGCACACCTCTACCAAGGCCTCGTCTGTGCGAGGTGCCAGAGGCACAGCTTGCTAACCCGTGGCAAGAGGCAAATTCACAGTACCGCCTTTCTCACTCCCCAGGGTGCCCTGCGCCCGGCAGCCGCCTTCACCTGCTGACCGTCTCCGTCTCCGCAGCTGAGGCACAGTACTCTTTTTCCCTCTGTGAAAACTGACCTTGGCTTTCTAAACTAAACACACAGACACTGCATGTTGGGGCTAGCTGCTCTGCGTCCCCACACTGCGCCTGCATGGGTGCCATCTGGGTCCCTGCCTTGCCCGTCTCCACTTTGCCCGTGACAGTCACAGCCAGTAACGCTGCCCCCTGTAGCTCCAGACAAGTCCTAGCCCTGGAGCCAGTCGTGGGCCAGCCAGGGCTCTTTCCTGCCACTCGCCTGCCATCCGGCCTCTCGCGCGAGAGTCCTGTGAGCCTCTGCGGCGTTCAGAGTGTCACCTTCCCTTCCCACTTGGTCGGATCCCGGGATTGGGCCTCTTTCTGCCTCAGTCCCCGGGCTTCACATGCCTGCTCCCAGCTTAGCTGGATGCCAGCCCCCCTCGAGCCATGGTGTGGGTGAGCCCTGACTCTGGCTGCCAGGCGCCACCTGCCATTCCACATTTCCTCGGATGCCCCCTGGTGCCCACCTCACCCGCGTCTGTTCTGCCTTGGACACTGCTCCAGGCCTCTCATCCTCAGGTTCCACCAGGCCCCGCACCTGCAACTTGCTCTGGCTCCGGGGCCGCAGTCCAGCCTCATCCCCAGGCAGGATCGTGAGGTTCCCAGCATGCCGTGCCCTGAGCCAGCCGGGCAGGGAGGCGTCGCTCTCGACGGTCTACCCTGCAGGGCCCCTGCTGACCCCTCCATGGACTCAGGAATGGCCACGTCCAGGCCAGAGGGGCTCCCCTCCCTCTGCTGCCAGCTAGCAGCCAGTGGAGATTCCTCTCCACCTCACACCCTCTTCTATCGCCTTCTCTTACTCTTGCCACAAAATAACTCAGTTTCTTATTGTTCTCCAAAGAGCCAGTGAAAACCATGCTCTGATAATGACAGCAAACGCTTACTGAACTCTTACCACGAAGTGCGCTGTTCTGAGCACCTCCCGTGGACTGCTTCGCGGCATCCTCACCCCAGCTCTTTGAGATATGGAACGTGGCTGTCTTTGTTTTACACAGGAGTCAGCTGAGGCACAGAACTAAGGCACTCGCCCAGGCACACTGCAAGCGAGTGACAGAGATGGGGCGCTGGTCATAGCCCATGCTCCCTACCGCCACACTTAACATAGAACCACGATTTCAGGCTTCCCTGCACTTGGGCTCCCAGCTGCTTGCCCAGCTTTAAGCCTTACATTTCTGGAATCATCTTGACATTTGTCTCTTGATCTGGTCCTGACCCCTGTGTCTTCTGTTCTGGTCCTCGCTATCTTGTCCTCTGTCGCCTCAGCCTGGTGGCAGGGAGAAAGCAAACCAAGAACTGCAGGTTTGCATTGGGTAATCTGCAGAAGGCATAATCCACATACATTTAGTTGAGAGTTGACTGAAAATCCAACCGGGGCCTTCCTTTAAGGCCTCTTCTGGATCCTCTCCCACTCTTCAGGGCCCATCTTGCTGGGTCAGCTTTGCTCTGTAGCCACCACTCCTGACCCCAGTCACAACTAAAAGAAGCATCCTGACCCTCCCTGCCTCTGCAGCCAGGTCCCCCAGCGTCTCCGCGCCCATTATACAGCTGCTCGAGAGCCGGATTCTGCTTTAGCGAACGCTGCGGGATGTTCGACTGCCAGCTTCCTGGATGGGGCCCAGAGCTGGGGGCCCAGCAGGGTCGCCTTCTGAGGGTGGGTTTGCGGCCTTTGAAGAGCCTCCTGACAGCCTCCGCCTCCCTTCGCTCAGCTCCAGCAGCTGCGTTATAAAGGGGGGGCTGGCTGTTTAGACGGGAGTCAGAGAGGGCTGTCAGCAGGACATAAATATTCATAGAAGAAGGTTAGAACTCCAGTCCCTAAAACCTTGATTTGTGTTTGGCCGTTTAAGCCTCATTAAAAAGTGGCAAATGAAAGTGGGGCTATTGAGTGGAACTGCAGATAAATTGGACTTGTTCGGATAAAGGCCCCCCGACTGCCAGCTCCACAGGCCCTGCCCAGAACATGATGGCAGATTGGCTCGGCCACTTGTGGTTTGCCAATCTCACTTTTAAGATTTTGCTTAGCATGAGTCCCTGGCCTAGCTCTGGGGCAATTACCACTTGTTTGGGCACCTGGTAGCCTTCCAGAGGTGTTTAGGGATAGAAATCCCCAACCTGCTCCCTCCCCAGAATGACACGCAAACCAGGGCCTGGCAGGGAGGAATCTCACCTAGGACTAAGACTTGCCCTGGGTAATCCGGAGTGCGGAATTGACGTGCACGCGCAGTTGCCTCTCCTTCCTCTAGCTTCCCCCAGCTTCTGTGGGCATGAGGGGCGATTTCAGACCCCAGTTACCACGTGAGACCTAAACCCCTTGGTCACCCATGCCCAACCCCACTCATTCTGACTAAAAATACAGACTGCCCCAGCCCAGGCCTTGTGGTGGGCACAAAGAGGAGACAGATGGCACTGTGACAGGAGCTACAAACTCGGGCACCCTCAGGGACCAGGCAAGCCACATACACACGTGGAGTGGGCCAGTCTGTGGGCTGCCAGGTTACACCATATAGGGGCTCCCAGAATTGGGAACATGAGGTTTGGACACGAACAGGAGGGGCAGCCTAGAATATGCTCGGCCTGCTGAGAGAAAGGCTGAGTAATTGGCCAGGGGAAGGAGGGCAGAAGCCCTTCAGCCAAGGGCAGCTGGGAAGGCCTCATGGAGGAGGTAGAGCATCAAGAATTAAGCTTTATTTGGGACCCTAAGTGGAATTTGGTGCCCTGATTGTGGCTTCTACACCACAAGAAGGAAATAGCAATCGTCAGGGTCCTGAGGGGCTGGCGGTGTGCGGCGGGCAGTGTTGCTGTGAAGGGTGGACCACATGGTGGCCTGAAGCGCTGCGTCAGCTGTGGCCTTCCCTGAGTCTGGCTGGACCCCATCAAATCAGTGTGCATGTCCCTGCAGCGCACGTTCCAGGAAGGCCTTGGGCCTCCCCAGGGACAGCCCCATCTCCTGGCTGGGCCTGTTTCCCAGGACAGCCTCCCTTTGGGTACCCATTAGCAGAGAAATGACACAATTAACCAGGCAATTCACTCAGAGCTCTCCAGTTGCTCCCTCCCACAGGGCCCTGTTTATGGAGCTGAAGCTGGCAGTGGCTGGGGCTGCGGGGAAGGGGGTGGAGAGCGTGTCATTTGCCAGGCCTCAGGAAGGGGGACAATGGCTGGCCCAGAAGTGCCTGAGATGGGCGCTGGCCAGGCAGAGGGCGAGAAGGCCCAGACACTTGGAATGCAACTCTCCTGACCCCCAGCCCCACAATGCCTGCCCGGGGCTCCCACACTGCGCAGCCTTGCTGGGAGGCAGGGATTCTCGCTTGCAGTCATCAGTCACTGTCGCTGCGGCTCCAGAAAGGAATGGAGCAGAGAACTGGCTGAGACCGAGAAGGAGAGGTGTTCCCCATTCTGACTTCTCAGAAAAGTCATTCCATGTAGGGGGCCTGTTCTCCCATTTGTGAAGTGGAGGTCATATCTGCTGTCGCTCCCGGGGATGTGGTGAGCATGCGTGAAGCCAGATGGAAGATCTAGCATTATGGGGCACTGTTCAGTCAGCTGCTGGGAGGGACATGGAGACCTCTGAACCCTCCCACCCACTGAAATCTGGGCTCTGGCCCACAGGGCTGAGGTGGCAGCAGAGCAGGCCTGGGCCAGAGAGGTGGCCGGTTAGACTCCCGGAGACTGAGTCAGACAGGCGGGGAGATGGAGTTTGAGCGCCAGATGCACGATACCAGAACCCAGGCGCAGACAACCCCGTCCAGTATTTTCCAAAACATTTCCCCACGATTCAGGTATTTCCCCAAGAACACATCTCTGAAACTCTAGTCGAAACAAATGGAAGAACAGATACCATAGCTATTTTGCCACACAAATTACAGCTACTTTGACGCTAGATGACATTTTTGCACAAGGATCAAATCAGAAAAAAATAGAAGTGTTCTTGAATTGCATTTTTTTTACTAAGTAATTTTTATTGATTGTCATAAATATATATATTCTTACATCTTAGACTCCATTATTCTAATAAGATGAAGTATGTCAATGAGAAAGACACCTTTGCTTTTTGGCCCCTAGATACCCAGCTGCCCGTCGTGTGTGTGTGTGTGTGTGTGTGTGTGTGTGTTGCTTTGGAAGCCACCGAGCCTTCTCACAGCTTCTCGCTTCATTCTAGGACACACCTGTGAGGCAGGTGCGTGCTACATTCAGGGCTCTGGTTGTCCCATTGTGGGCCCAACTGGGGCGTTGTGCTGGGGAGACAGAGCCGACTGTGGGGGCTGTTCCTCTCCACCCCCTACCTGTGCCTGGCTCAGGGCAGGACAGCTGAGACCCTGGGTAATGCCCACTGCTCTTTCCAGGGAAAGCACGCCTGGGTGCCCTGCCCAGCGAAAATCAATGTGTGTGGGGGCGGGCAGCTCTGCCCAGCTGATCCTGGTGTTTTAAAAGCTAAAAGGCTCTGCAGCCCACCACCGTCTGCTGTGTATTTCAGATCGAAGGGCTAGAGGAGAAGCTATCCCAGTGTCGGAGAGATCTGGAGGCTGTGAACGCCAGGCTCCACCGGGCGGAGCTGAGTCCAGAGGCCAGGTAATGCTCCTGCCCAGCCACCCCACCCTTCCCTGTCCCTGCCCCTGTCCCTTGTAGCCCTCCTGGGTCCCCAGAGTGGACTAGGCTTGAGACAGAGCGTTTGGGTCTCTGGCCTCTGAGCCCTTGCCCCCTTGTCCAGCCTGGTGTGCCGGCTACCCCTCGGTGGGAAAAAGGAAGTGGGGCTTGAGCCGTAAAACTCCTTCTCCCCTCGCAGGAGGTCTCTGGAGAAGGAGAAAAACAGCCTGATGAGCAAAGCCTCTAACTATGGTAAGAAAGTTCCCTTCAGTTACCAGCCCCAACCTGCAGTCCCTAAGGGCTGGGAGGCGTCAGACACCCTGACAAGGTGGCAGGGAGCAAGGGCGTTCTTCAGGAGGGTGCCAGCCCCCAAAAGGCTACAGAAACCCACCGTAGGCCCAGCAGCCTGGGAGGAGAGCCAGGTTTGCTCCTTTGTTCCAAGGGAGGACAAGAGATGGCCTATGGGTCTGTCTTCTCTTTGGGAAGAAGGGGTGTGGCTGTAGCCAGGTCCAGAAGAGACTCACATCCGCCTAGACTTTGGAGGTATGTCCTGCCCCCACTTCCCCCAGCCCTCCACCCAGGAAAACCCTGCGAGGAAGAGGGGGTAAAGGAGGACGGACCTCCCACTTGGGGGCGGGAAGGCTCCTGTGGGTGGAGCGATGCTGCCACCTTCCGGGCACTGGGGGCAGAGCCAAGCGGAGGCCAGGCGCAGCCCCACCCCCGACCTGGAGCGCCACACGGCTGGGCTGAGGGTAGGCACCCTGGGCCCGGGCTGTGTGGCCTGCCCAGGGCTGGTCTGCAGCTTCCTCCTCCGCCCTCCCTCTCACAGGTAGGGTCGGAGCATCGGTCTCCCCTCAAGCTTAGCAATTTTCACCCAAAATCACATCACCACTCAGCTTAGGCCTCACAGGTGCCCACCACTTGCATGTCACATGGAGGGGCTGATTCGGCACAGGTGTGGCTGTAGAACAGCGGGATCGACTTCCCTGGAGTTGAGACCAACAGCTGCCTCCGCTTAGCACCCTAGTTCCTGCTCAGCCGGCACCCGGCAGAGGGCAGGGGCTCAGGAGGCACATGTGGCCCTGCCTGGCACTTACTCCGTCGTCAGGCCCAGGGAGGTCCCAGCTGCCCACTGAGTGTCTAGTTGGCCTGATGAGATGCCTGGAAGGACAAATAGCACAGAGCCAACCCCGTGACAGGCAAGACGACTCACCGGTGAGGTCACACCACCTCCTAGCTCTGCTTTCAGGTGTGGCCTTTTTGGTGACCCCTCACCTGCCCATCCCCAGCTCCAACTGCATTTGAAGGGAAATGGTTGCGCAGCACTGGGCGTGCCCTTTGCAGGCCGGGATCTGGGCAGGGACAAGGTCATTTTTGTGGGTAAGGAAGCGGCTGGAAGGGGACACCTGTGCCCTCGGCAGTGTGTGTACCCACCTGTTGCAGAGGGAGAAACAGCAGACGAGAGCCGTAGACGGGTCTAACCGCCTGTCCCATCCCCACCCTCTTTTCTCCCAGAGAAGGAGCTCAAGTTGCTTCGGCAAGAGAACCGGAAGAACACGCTGCTCTCTGTGGCCATCTTCATCCTCCTGACCCTCGTCTATGCCTACTGGACCACGTGAGCCTCGGATTTCCCCACAGCCAGCGCGGCTTCCCCTCGGCCCTCTTGTCAGGACCGAGCAGGCTTCCAAGCCTGACGAGGACCAAGCTGCTGGGGGCATGTCCCCTGCCTGGGCGTTCAAGCGTGGCTTCCTGTGGGCCCCGCCCCTCCTGCCTCCCTGGCCTGTTCTGGGGCCTGGGTCTCTAGAAGGACATGGTGCTGGCTGCTCCCGAAGCCCCAGGGAGAGGCAATAAAGAACACCAGGCCGCTCCTGTCTGCTGAGTAAATGTCAGGATCTGGCTGCATGGGGCGGGGGGAGGGTGGTGGCAGCGTTGGCACTCAGGAACCAAGAAGAGACATTCAAAGGAAAGCTCTGCCTTAGAATTCAGAAGGAGGGGAGAAGGGGGTGCTGCGAAGGCCAGCCCCCAGCTTAAGTGGGAAATGAGGAGACAGCAGGAAGCACTTTCCAAGCCCAAACAGTGCTGGGATCCACTTCCAGGGCCTGGGCATTGCTGGGGCTGAGCAGCAGACATTGTGCCACCAAACACAGTCTTGCCCTCCATTCAGTGCCATCGGCTATAATTATGGCAGAAAAAAATGCAGCCTGTGCAGCGAAGGGCAACTTGGGGACTTGAAGTGGTCATGTGGAGGTCCCAGGGGAGCAGAGTTAATCCATCTTCGAGCGGCAGGCAGGGCTGTCGAGGCCTGCGAGTGGGCAAGAGCCACGGTAATGACCAGACACTTACGACGACAGTGGTCAGGTGGCAGGAAATCCGGCGGGGTTTGCGGTGAGAAGCGGTAGGGGTGGGGCTGACTGGAGGGGCAGCCTAGGCAGAGCAGCAAACACAGACATCACCCTGCGCCCCTAAGCACATCCCCGCAGCTCCCAACTCCCAGCTTGGGGGCCAGGAGGTTGGGAGGCCGCAGCGAGGCAGAGTGGAGTAAGGAAGGGCTCGGCGGCTGAAATGAAATCAATTAAGCAAAAACAAGGAAAGGAGCCGCCTGGGGGCCAAGGCATCAAGGAGAGACCCTCAAGGCCAGGATGAAGGAGCCCAGCGAAGTGCAGACAGGCCTTAGGGAAACCAGCACCAGCGTGCTGGACTAACGGTGGAGAAACCACCGCCCGGAGCGTCTGCACGTCCCCCGCCCCAGCTGCAGCCCCTGTACCGGCAGAACCAGCCCTCCGCAGGGGAAGACGCTGGCCAGGGTCAGCAAAACCATCCCTCCCTCCCTCCTTTCCCTCTGTCTAGTGACACTAATTGGTCTGACGCTTCTGTTATTTTAGTCACACAGGCTGATCCTGGATTGTCAGTGCCACCTTGGAGTGAGCTGTGTGATTTATGTAAGTGGGGGCAGGTGCCTCTCTGGCCTCCTGGGGCTGTGGGTTCATTCACTCTCCAGGCCGTTTCTAGCAGAGCTGCACGATTTCCCCGACTCTTCCTTGGGGTCCCTCCTCAGCAGTGGGCAGCAGCCCTGGAGCTCGGACGGGCTGCGATTAAACGAACCCTCTTTCCTCCCCTCTTCCTTGAGTAGTTCCTCCCTTTCACCTCCAGGCCAAGCTGTTTCCACCAAGCCAGTCCCAGACCACAAAGCACTGAGGACAAACAGCAGCAGCCCCAGCACAGAGCCACACAGGCATTAAAAATATGTTTATCTTTAATGATCCAAGATTCTGCAAGACACACAGATATACCCAGAATTGGGTGGAAACACAGCATCTCAGCAGTGCTGCCGCCAGCCTCGGGGGTGGGGGCTGGATGCTGGCTGAAGGACCCCCATGGTGGAGTCAATTCCAACCTCTCAGGAGTCTCATGCCCTATCTCCATGGAAACCAGTCTGGCACTGGGATGGGGCCCTAGGGAGCCTGCCTGAACATCTCTGAGAGGTATTTCCCATTAAAAATAACCACGGATGCCCTCCCCCACCCAGAGCTACTGCCCGGCTTCCCCTCCTCCCTCTCCGCCTCTGCCAAGATAGAGGAAATGGAGTGACCACATAAGGACAAACAAAAGCAGATTGTGCCTCCTACTGGGGAAGAAAAAGGGAGGGAAAGGGTAGCAAGAAGCTACATCTCCTGCCCGAAACTCTCCCAAGACCCTCGGGTGGCTACGGCAGACAGCGGTACATGACTGCCTGAGGGCCAGTGCTACCCGGACCCCGGAGGTACACTCTGTTACTGGGGGGGCCACTGCTGCGGGGGGAGAGAAAGAGGCAGGTCCTCAAGGCAGTATCCTGCCCTCTAGAGCTGCCCAACGTTTGGATCAAAAGGGACTGGGGCCCAGACAGGCTCTACACCGCAGGAGGCAGTCACAGCCAGGACCAAACACAGCTGCTCCCCGGATCCCAAGAGACACGGAGCCCACACTCCTCCTTCCCAGCCTGCTGGGACTGTCGGAGCTCTGGGCTGGCAAGAACTCCAGGGAAGGCCAGGATAGGGGGAGGAGACAAGAAAATCTCCAACTTGGCATCAAAACAGCAAGTTCAAAGAAACAAAACCTTGATTTGTACAGCAGCTACTCCTGGCCCGCTCATGACCGTGGGTCTCTACCCACTCAGGGTTGGCCCAATAAAAAGCTGGGCAAAGCAGGGGGCTGGCCACCCTCAGGGGCAGTGCATGGAACTCAGAAAAGTGAGTCTACAGGATGCAGGAGAGAACGCAGAGCTCAAAGCTCTGCCACTCTCAGACACGTCCACCAGCTCCACGTGCCCTGGGCACTGACCTCGAATCTGCCTCAGGAGCAGCTTCCTTCCGGCTGAGTCCTGGAAGGGGGAGCAGTTCCCAGGCGGAAGGCGTCCCAGAAGGAACATGTGAGTGTCCGCTGAAGGCCCCGGCCTGAGCTCTTCAGCGTATGGAGAGGGGCCACGGCCTGTGACGGCCAGGCTGTGGTGCTTCCCAGTCCTTTTCCAAGAGAGGGAAGAAACCAGCACCGCAGGCCACAGGTGCAGAGCACCGTGTCTCAGGGAACGACGACACATTCTGCAGGGGTGGGGTGTCCCAGGGCACTCAGGCGCTGTGTCTGGATGAAGGAGAGGACGTCCTCCTTGGACAGCTTGTCCGGGTCCTGGGGCTTCTGGGAGTCGTGCACACGGATGCCATCTCCCCACTCCCAGAAGAGTCGGCCATAGTAGCAGATGCTGGGGGCGGAGAGGGACGGCAAAGGTCAAAGACTGTACCCAGGTGGCATGGCACTGAGTGTTCCTAACAGCAGGGGGAAGAGTGGCAGGGGTCTGTCGGTGACTCTGGTGACTGCCTGAGGGCCAGTGCTACCCGGACCCCGGAGGTACACTGTTACTGAGGGGCCACTGCTGCTGGGGGAGAGAAAGAGGCAGGTCCTCAAGGCAGTATGGAATCCTGCCCTCTAGAGCTGCCCAACGTTTCGATCAAAAGGGACTGGGGCCCAGACAGGCTCTACACCGCAGGAGGCAGTCATAGCCAGGACCAAACACAGCTGCTCCCTGGATCCTAACGTGGTGTCAGAGACATGGGGCCCACGGGCCATGGGTCTTCCCTCTGGCAGCCAAGAGGTACCCAGCAGGCCCCAGCTGCTCCTCCCTGCCTCCCAGAACCAACTTTTCCCAACAAACAGATGTTGCTGCTCATTGCTCCTACAATTACTGACAGTCATTTGTCTGTGCTTCTCTAATAGAACAGTATTAGTGTGCTGACAGAAACAAGTGTCAGTGACTAATTATAGGTACACTGGGGCTGCTGTCGAAACCTATGGCCAACAGCCTGGCAAATGGATGCTGGGTTCTGATGTGGGGCAGCTGGGGCCTGAGTCCCAGGCGGCAGGGCTGTGGGCCCTCAGCATGTTCCCACCACCAGGCCAGTGTCGGAACATCACGCAAGCAGTGGCTGCTCGTGGGGCAGATGCACTGCCCAGGTGTGACATCTGCCCAGCTGTGACCTTCACACCCAGGACCCCCAACCATCCCAGCAGGTCGGGGCATCACTGTCTCTCACTGAGCGTATTTATTCCCAGGCCTAGCCCCACCTTTGTGGGGATGAAGGTGCTCGCCAGCAGCACAACCTGGCTCAGAGGAGCCCCTGTGTGGGCAGCAATCATCTGAGGACCTGGAGTGTGCCTCAGGAGGGCTGGCTGGCTGGCATCCCGGCTGGAGTCCTTGGGGCTGCCGGGGGGCTACTTACTGAAATGGGGCAATGGAGTCTGCAGGGAGGTCGAAAGTAGAGCTCTTGGTTTTCTTGTTGTAGAAGAACTTCTTCTTGTAGCTTTTGCTGAATCCCATAGTCCACGGCTCTGACAGGAGAAAGCGGGAAGAAGCCCAGAAAGCACACAAAGCACCCGTGAGGGATAGGACCAGCCAGCACAGGGACGTGGCTTCCTCCAATCCTGTCCATCCTGTTCCCACATCCCCCCGAAGCAGGCAGTCCATGAGGGAGCAGCCTTCATCACCAGCCCAAAGGGGCTCCGAGGAGGACTAAGAAAATGACTTCTCAACAACCTCACCCCAGGCCTGACAACGTGCCATCAGGGTGACACTGCTAGGACTCGGGCAGAGGATGTAGGACTCTGTTGGCAAGAGAGCACTGAAGACAAGGGGGTGCAAATGGACAGACCCTCAGCCTGACTTTCCGGATCTGCCTCTGTCTACAGAGAAGGCCCTGTCCTGCCGTGGCGGCACCATGCGTGTATGTCCAAGCCGAGCTCCTCTCTCCCCACCCCCAACCCTACCTCCATACGCCTCTGAGAAATGCCGGCCTGGCTGCTGCCCACCTTTGCAGACAGCCCTTAGCTCTGGCTCAGGCAGGGTCTGGGCCACCCCTCCAGCCGGGAGCGGGAGGGAGCGGGGCGGGGCAGGGAGCAGTCACTCAGCACTCACCATTCACCGTCCTGACGATATAGAGGCCCGTGGGCACAAAGTGCCGGTCGTCACGCCCTGTGTAGCTGAGCTTTGGGATGCCACTGGAGCCCTTGATGATCTTCATTTCTAACCTGATTTCCCCGAGTAAGGGTGCAAACAGTTGCACGCACACGCGTGTCAGAGAGAAAAAGCCCGAACGTTAGTCTTGGCTAATATCAAAACCATAACAATCACAGTATTTTATCCTAGTTTGACCTAAGAAGAAACTGAGGCACAGAGACGAGTTAGTGGCAGTGCTGGGTTTAGAACTCAGGTTCTGAACGCCCCCCCGCAAGCCATGGAGGCAGGGGGGGTAACAGATGACCCTGCTGTGTCACTGCTGTTTGGTTAGTTTCAGGGTGATGCTAAGGGTGAGATCTGAAAGCACGGGTGCCACGGCAACACTGCCGCCTCTAATGAATTAACAGTAGCGCCTCCACGTAAGCACGCCCAGGACAAGATGCAGATCTGTGAGCACCCGAGCGCCCCCACACTGCTAAGAACACGAGGGAGCGTTTGTGCCCCCTACCCCTCCAGGCTCGATCTCTCTCTCAGCACTGGGAGCTGGGATTTACGGTGTTCGAAGCAGCTTGCTGTCTGCCCCTCGCAGGGACAGCCGTAACTATTACAGCATCAGTGAGCCCGTATTTCTGCCTGACACACACCCGCCCTGCTCCCCTCCTGACAGGGTGCGGAGTCAGCTCTCAGCCGGGGGGCAAATTGGAGGCAAGCTGCATGCGGGGCAGAGAGGGGCCTCCAGGGCCAACTCACCACCCCACCCCCAACCCATGTCTACAGAAACAGGAAATGACTCCCGGACTCGGCCATGCCCGCCTCCCCTGCTCCCCTCCAAACCTGAGCTGCGCTGGTCGAGTCACTCACCTGACAAAAATCTTCTCCATCTCCTCCAGCCTGTACACCTCCTTCACCCTGCGGGGAGAGGGATGGAGAGAGGATGGGCAAAGGCTTCCTGGGGGCGGTCTCCTCCAGGAGGCAGCTAGTAGGCAGGGTCTGCACCCGTCCTTGCCCTCTGCCTCAGGCCCTCTCTGCAGCCACCCAGCCCACCAAGATCGAGGATCCTACACAGACCAGCCCCAGGTTTCAGAGCTGCCAAGCAGCATTCCAGGCCTACCCTGGAGAATGCAACTATGGTTACTCCAAGAAAAGAGGGAGAAAGAGAAAGAAAAGTCTTGGCAGACAAAGATGGCTCTGCCAACATTCCTACCCCCATCTTCACCATCACCAGAGGCCAGAAAACAAAGGACAAACTGGTCTGTACATGGATTTTCTGCCTTCGTATAGCAGTTACTTCTAAATAGCCCTAACAGTCCTATTACCCGTAGTGGTTAGTGGGCAGGGGCCCCTGCCAGGATGAGGAGTCTGCCTGATGCCCCCCTCACCGCTGGGGCCCTGAGCGTGCCTTTGGAACTGCTGCTCGGTAAGGTTCCCAGAGACCCAGCACCAGACCACAAGCCGTGGAGGCCAGGTCCCTGGGAGCTGCCTTTCAGGGCATAGCAGACGGGATATTTTAAAGTGCAGATAGAAATTCCTTTTAGACTTTCACATGACATCTATAAAGTGTATTCTTAATACTGGATTTAATTTTAACTAAGTAAATTTACATTAAAAATAATAAAAATGCTTTGATAAAGTATAAACAGACACTTAAGCCACATGAAGCCCCAAGGAGCAGGGCTAAGCAGTGCCCTTTTGGTAATAACCTCAGCCCTCGGCCTGCCCTGGAAAAGCCTGCTCTCCGTCTGTCTTCTCCCTGACTCTGTTCTCTCCCTCCCTTCCCTCTCAGAGGCCTGGAACTTTCACACTAACACGACAACAAGCCCTGCCTCTCCCCAAGCACTGAGAGTCCCACTCCCTCAAACCATCCTTCTTTTCAGGTTCGAAATCCCCATTCCCTCACAGCACCTTTTTCATACTGAAAACAACGATACCCCAGTGTGAATGGTGACTCCTGAGGTGTGCTAGCACTCGCAGAAGGAGGTTCCCCCATGTGCCAGGCAGGACAGGGAGATACTCTGGGGAGTAGTTACCCCCGAGCACCCCCAAACAAATTGCTCGTCTCTAACACCAACTTTGCCTAGTTTTCGCCACTCAGCCCTCCCACCCCTCGCTGGACAGAAGCGTGGCATCGGCCAGAAAGCAGCAACAGGGAGGGAACGGCCATATGCTCACCTGATGGGATTCATGTCAGGCCGACTAGGCTTGGAAACGGCTTTCACAAATTTCTCAGCAAGCTGAATTCTACAATCCAAAGAGAGTCTCTCAGAGGCAAGCAAAGGTGGCTCTACCAGCACGGCTGTCCCCAGGGCGTTTTCACAGCACAAGTGGGAGAACCTCATGAATCTGTAGCAAAACTGCTCCAAGACCACCCATGCCCTTCAGGCAGGCCACCTGCCCTTCTCCACGGATGTCTTTATTCATGCCCTCCCCCTCTCTGCACTCCGACCTCTAGTGACACTATGTTGTTGGTTTTCCTGAAGAGTATGCCTTTAGCTGTGCTCAGTCACCTCCACTACGACTTCAAGTATCACCTGTACCATGTCTGCCGTGTCACCCCAAACCACAGACACCACAGTGTACCCACTCAGATGAACCAACTTAAATGGGACCACTCAAACACAGGACATTTCTTCAGAGGAGTCCTCCCTCTTCCCACAAGGTCACTCTTGCTGAGCCTTAACATAAATATCACCTCAATCTGAACAGCTGTGGCAAAACAGAGTGTGTTGGTATCTATGACAACCAAGGCTCAAACCCCAGCAGACTCTGAAGTGACAACACCAATTTCTCACCCCGCCCTTAGGACTGCCCAGTGGGTGGGAGAGGGAAACTCTCAGGATGGCCACAAGCAGAGAAGGCCTGGGTGAGGGGCCACGCTGGGAGGCTGCTCCCACAGAGCTGCCCTGGCCCACCCCCGCCCTCCCTACCCTGGGGCCCAGAGTCAGACCGCTGGTTGAAGTGCTGCTCTCGAACATCGCTGCCATTGAGCACGAGGACATCGAGGATGTGGATGGCACTGATCTTCCGCTGGGCCTTCCCCTAGAAGGACAAGTACGCTGTCTACTCTGCTAGGCAACAGCCTGTGGCCCACACTGCCCCCCACGGCATGCTGGCCTCCATTCCACCCACCGCTGGGGGAAGGGTGGGGCTCTAAACACAGGATATTTCTCTTGCCTCCCTCCTAGCTGATTCTCCACACCAGATTGACCTGAGCTGCTGAGCAGGGGAAGATCTGTGGCTTTGGATGATGAGCCCCTTGAACTTCAAACCCATCAGGGATGCTGCCACGGTGCTCCCACCAGGGCCCAGTTGCCCACCCTTTGCCAACCGTCCCCACCGTCTATTCGGAATATCAGCCATTTAGCTGTAATACTCCAAGCTCCTGGGAAATAACAAGTCTCTTCTTTCCCAAGGGATCCCTGGTCAAAAATTCAATCAGCTGCTAAAAAAACACCTATCGGGCCCACTAGGGCCCTCAATGCACAGAGATGATCGAGATCTCCTCCAGCACATACAGAGACTGTGCTCCTTCCAACCTGAATCTACCGTGGCTTACAGCAACTGCTCGAGGAGAAGGAATAATTACGAAACCCTTCCTCAGCCCTGAGCCTTGTCAACACACACACAGGGTAACCACGTTAACTCAGGGCACAGGACCAGGCTCGGCAGTAGCCCGGTCCCCTTGCTGCAGGGCCAATGCCTACGCAGAACCATCTCTGACCTCCCCTTTCAGCTCATGCACAATTTCCACGGACAGCAGAGTGTCCCGGGGCAGCTCTGTCTTCAGGTCCAGCTTGACCCAGCGGTCTGACTGGCGGCCATCCCACGTGTAGATCTGAGACTTCTGCAGGCAGAGAGAAAGGGCTTGGTCAGGAGATTGAGGGGTAAGAGGCTCAGTTCTCAAAAGGGCTTTTAGTTGGCAGCTAGAAGCTGATGGGGTTGGGAAACGTCCAGAGAAAATGTCTAGGAGAAATTAAGTTTATTATACTTCGGTGATCATGACAGCAGTGTTTTCCACTGCCTCAGCAGGAGAAAAGTGGTGATCTGGCTCGGTCCTGTTACAGGAGGAAACAGGCCCACGGCACCATTCAAAAGACCTAAGTCCATGATCAGTGGCCCTGAAGAAAGATCCAGCTTGGTGTGTGTCTGGGGTGGGTTTGGTGAAGGGTCCAGAGAGCAGAGGAGGAGAAAGAAAGTAAAAGGAGAAAAAGACAAAGCGTGAGAGGACACAAAAGTAGTTAATTAAGGAAAAAGAGATCAAATTATACAGAAAGATAAGTTAGAGTTGAAAGAAAAAGCAATGACTTTACCCAATTAAGATAGAGAACTTTCCAAGGCTTTTCCCTCACTGCATTTTAGACTCCAAGGGGCCCAGGGTAAGGACAGAGGGTGTCTTCGCAAGATGGGATGGCATAGGGTGGCGGTGGTGTTGCAAAGCAACAGCTGCGTGGGCTCAAGCCAGAGTAGCCTGCGGACCATGCTGCTAGCCTGGGAAGCTGCGTATCATAAGAAAAGCAGCAGTGTTCCCTTTAGCAATGCATAGAGTTAAAGAAACAAAAATCATGAGTAGTGAAAGAACGAATGAATGACACTTGGCAAACTCAGAGGAAGAAAGGAAATGAAGTTTCAAGAAATACCTTCACTAGGGTCAAAGCCCCAGCTCCTTGGTGCCAAGAGAACACGCACGGAGTGGCAGGCAGCTGTCCAGATTCCCACAGAGGGCAATTCTGCCATCCCAAGCTGGTAGGAAGCCAGCTGCAGACTCACCCCCAGGCCAATGAGGAACTTCTGCTCGCTGCCGGACACCATGCAGCGGTAGTCGAGCACGGGACGGATCTTCTCCAGGGTTTTAGAGGTGAGTAGCGTGGGCTTGTAGCTGAAGATGTCGATCTCAGTGCCCTGCAGCCGCGGGTCAGAGAAAACACTGCTGGGTGGGACAAGGGACAGTCACAAGGGACAGTGCCTGTAGGGGCCCGGGGGCAGGCTGGGAGAGGCAAGGGACAGGAAGCACTTGCTCTCTGAAACATGCTCCCCTGCACTCCCTTTTCCACCTAACCATGCACTAAGTGAGATCTCTTTCCCTCTGCTTAGAGTGTTCCTGGAGGACCTATTAGGAAGGATGGGAGAAAAAAGAACACTGAGTTCCCACGTACAGATTGATTTATCAGAGCTGGAAGAAAATGTCACAAGAATAAAACTGAAGGCAAGGATTCTCTAGCAGTTGGTTTGAGAGTGGTTAAGTGATCTCTCTATCCCATTCAGAAAAATGTACACATGCTATTCTTTTGAGACTATCTTGAACCTCAGTCTTCAGTGCCTGACCCTCACAAAACCAGCATAATGGCCCATGATCTAGTCCAGATTTAAATGAAGCCCAGGGAAAAGCTGGAAGTTGTGTGGTAGAAAAGAACAGCAGAAGAACTCTACTCTGCGGACCAGCTCTCCAGAAACAGGACAAGGAACCAGGGATTAGGCTAGCCCTACTGTGGGCTATCTAGGCAGATCCCTCGGCCTGCTGCCCAGCTCCCCTGTCTACAGTCTTCCCATATTCCATGTCTCCTCTGCAGGCAAATCCCACGGGACCCTGAACTTGCCAAGCAGGGCGTGACAGCCAGCACCAGGGTGGCAGGAATGCTGAGCATAAGCACATCTCTGGACAAGAATCTTTAGTCGGCCTGATGTGCTCCTTGGAGAACTCAGTACCCTGCACCACAGGTTCCCAACTGTAGAGCCTCGGAGCCCAGGAGGGCATCTGCACAAACCCTCTGGAGGACATGAATCCGGGCCCGCAAGGATACTGTCTGCATCTAAAGACAGGCCTCCAACTTCTTATTTTCACCACAGACACCAGACTTACCTGGATTAGCTCAAAGAACTTAGATTTGGGGTCTGAGGAAGAAGGAGCAACTCGAGCCTGGTCTGGGATCTGAAACAAGATAGCAAAGAGTTTTGATTTTCAAATGCCCTTTTGACCAACACAAGGAGTGAGGGTATGCAGATGAGGGGATAGGTTCGGACTTGGGAAGAGGAAATGGCACATGACAAAGGAGACTGGAATGAGGGGGATGGAGGCGAACAACAATTCAGTCACTGTTCCCTTGCAGGCCCTGTGGTAACACACCCCAGAGACCACAGAGAAAGGGAAGTAGCCGAAACGAAGCCTGTCCCCCCCCCACCCCGTCCTTTCTGACCCAGCTGCAGGGCCAAACCGGCAGTGAGAGGGCCAAGGGGGTAACAAGGAGCAATGCCAAGACGTCTGGCTCTGGGATGCTGGACGGCAGCAGGCATGTTCAGGTGAGGGGAGACCTAAGGCCACGGGTTGGGAGTTAGCCCTATTCTTCTCTACAGCCTCCCTGCCCTGGAGCAACAACGGGCTGAAAGAGATGCTCACCCCCCAAAGTCGGAGGCACTCTTTCCGGATTTCTGCCTGCCGAGGCTCACTCAGGGTCCTGGGAAAACGAAGCCAGTAAGTGATTAAAACCTCCAAGAGGCACAGGAGTGTGCCCCTGTGCAGCCCTCAGAACCCCGGAGAGGAGGCCTAATGAATGAACACGTGAGTGCACACACAGAGGCCATGCTGCTCCTGGCCCAGGGCGATCACAACACTCTCATGGCTCTCCTCGTGGAGCCGGGGGCTCAGGTGCACGCGAATTGGGATTACCTCCCCTTCCCACCACAACAGGACGGGAAGAGAGTACCCTCCCGACCACCTGGATGCCAGGGTCCCCACATGCACTCCTCTTCCAATCACCCGTCAGCATGCTCTGGCTCCCCCTCTGCTAACACAGGCCACATGAAGCCCATCCCGACAGATGTCACTACACCCCACAAAACTGAATTAGCTTATGTTCACCCCCTACCGGAGGCTTTCCCCGACCAGTCTGGCGTTTCCCCTTTCGACCACTCTTTACTCTGGGTTCCCCGAACGTCATGTATTCTACTTATGCTACACCACTCTTCACCCTCCGACACACTGTTCATAACTCGTCCTGTAGCCTTTCCCTGAGTTACTCTTGTCTGCCCAAAGACAATGTTGAGTATTTGAGGACAAGTTTCATGCCATATACTCGTCTGGTGTCCTTCAGAGATCACAGCAGAGTACAAGATAAAAGAGTAGGTGTTTTTAAATGTTTGCTAAAATGAAAAAAAGAACCAGTTTGAGGGAGGAGCACGGTAAATCTTCCCTTGAAATAACTGAATTCTGAAAAGTGGGCAACACTCACGCGTCTTGAACAAAGGCATGGATTTTGGCCAGAGCTTTGATCTGCAGACTACAGTGGCTAGGAGAGAAAAAAAAATTATTTGATCCCGAGATTACCAAAAAAGACAGCCAAAGGACATCAAGTCAGAGAAGTTTAACCAGAGCAGTAGCCATCTATATTGGGGGTGGAGGGGGCAGGTTGGAGAGTTGAGACAGAACCACCTCCCCCATCCCACCCCTAAGGTACAATTACGTGGGGCTTAGTAGAGGCTAGAGCAGGAGAACTGAGTAAAACCCTCCGGACGTGCAGATCCCAAGTCCTACTAAGAGGAAAGTCTTATCCCACCCTTAAATAATTTGAAAGTAGTGGTGAACTGACTATTTATAAAGCAACAACAAAGCCCAGACCCAGTTCACCTAATTGACTACACTGGCTCAATTCATCTACACTAACAGCCACCTTTTCTACTTTAGTCTCCACTATTCTTTTACACACAATGTCTGACACTTAAAAAAAATTATGAGACATGTTATGATGCAAGAAAATGTGACCTACTGACAAGAGGGAAAAGAGTCCAATAGAACAAGACCCAGAGATGGCCCAAATGTTGGAATCCTCAGATAGGGCTGTTAAAATAACTGTGATCAACATGTTAAAAGATCTAGTGGAAAAGGTGGATGACATGAATAAAAAGAGAATTTCAGCAAAGATATAGAAATTATATTTTTAAAAGGCAAATACAAATTTTAGAAATGAAAAGTATTATATTAGAGATGGATCATTATTATGATGAGCTTAAAATACCAAACATGGCAGAGGAAAGAATCAGTGAACTTGAGGACAGATAGGTGGACAGAACTCAAACTGAAACATAAAGAGAAAAAAAGTGAAAAAAAATTACAGATCAATTTTATTTTTATTTGAGACAATAAAAAAACTGCTTAACATAAATACAAATGGAGTCCCAGAAGCAGAGGAAAGAATAAAACAAAAAATATTGACAAGATAATGGCCAAGAAATTTCCCAAATTGATGAATAAAACCAATCCACAGATCCAAGGTCAGTGAACCACAAGCAGAATAAATAAAAACAAAACCACATATAAATGTATCAAGGTCAACCTGCTAAAAATAAAGAGAAAATCTTGAAAGCAGCCAGAGGAAAAAAGACACATGACATATAGGAAAACAGTAAGAATAATGGTTGACTTCTCATCAGAAACAAAGGAGGCAAAGAACCTCCTTTGGAATAGTATCTTTAAAGTGCTTAAAGAAAAAAAAATGTCAACCTCAAATTCCATATCCAGTGAAAATATCCTTCAAAAATGAAAGGAAAATAAACACATTTTTAAATAGACAAATGCTGAAGGAATTGGTCTCCAAAAGACTCACACTGCAAAAATAGGCTAAAAGAAATTCTTTAGTCTGAAGGGAAATGATTCCAAACAGAAATCTGGTTTTATAGAAAGGAATGAAGAACACCAGAAAGGGTGAATATGTCAGTAAATAACTAAGGGGCTTAAAAAAAAAAAATTAGATATATATGTGTGTGTGTACCTTTAAATCTCCTTAAAAGACTATAAACTGCTAAAAGTAAAAATACAATAATATAAAGTCAGGTTACTAAAGCGGTAGAATATTTTTGGAAGGTAGACTATGATAAATTAAAGATGCATATTGTAATCTCTAGAGCAACAACTAAAACATAACACAAAAGACATTAAAAAAAAAAACCCAAGGAGATAAAAGGAATACTAAAAAATACTGAATTAGCCCCCACCCAAAAAAAGGACAGAAGAAGGAACAGAGGAACAAAGAGCAGACAGAATAAAGAGAAATCAAACAACCAAGATAAGGATTTAAACCTCAACATTAATAATTACACTCAATGTAAATGTACTAACCACTCCAATTAAAAGGGCTGAGATTTTTATCCAGACTGGACACAGAAAGGTAAGCTTTAACCACATGTGTCTATAAGAAACATATTTAATCATAAAGACAAAGACAGAAGGACAGAAAAAGACTATGCAAACACTAAGCTAAGGAAAGCTGATGTGCCTATATTAAAATCAGACAAAGCAGACTTTAAGACAATGAGTATTACTAGAGATAAATAAGATTATTTCATAATGATAAAAGGCCAGTTCATCAAGAAGACAAAGCAATCTTAAATGTGTACATGCCTAACAACAAAGATCCCAAATAGATGAAATAAAAACTGACAAAACTAAAGAAGAAACAGACAAATCAATAATCATAATTTAACAGCCCTCATAGTAATTGATAGAATAAGTAGTCAAAGTATCAGTTAAGATATAGACGATTTGAAAAACACTATGAACCAACTTGACCAAATTAACATTTATTTATAGATCACTATACTAAACAGTGACAGCTGGAATATTCACCAAGATAGAGCATATATGATGGGCCATAAAATAAATCTCAATAAATTTCAAAGGGTCAAAATCTTAGAGTACATTCTGTGTGAATGAAGAGGTTAAATCTAATAAATATCTTGAAAATTCCAAATTATCTGGATAATAAATACCACACATATATATAATCCACGAATCAAAGAACAAATCACAAGGAAAAGTTTAAAAATATTTAAACTATATGATAATGAAAAGACACATAACAAAATATAGGAGATTCAGTTACAGTAGTCCTTAAAGGGAAATTTGTAGCATTAAAAAAATTATTTATATATGAGTGAAAAGAAGAAAGGTCTAAAATCAAAGCAGCTAAAAAAAAGAAGAGTAAATTAAGCCCAAAGTAATTAGAATGAAGGAAATAAAAATAAGTGTGGAAACTCATAAAAAGAAAACACAATAAAATCAACCAGGTAAGAAGTTGGTTCTTTAAAAGATTAATGAAAGTGCTAACTCCTAGCAAAACCGGTTAAGAATAAAAGAGAGAGGCCGGGCGCGGCCGCTCATGCCTGTAATCCCAGCACTCTGGGAGGCCGAGGCGGGAGGATCACTCTAGGTCAGGAGTTCCAGACCTGCATGAGCAAGAGCGAGACCCCCGTCTCTACTAAAAATAGAAATAAATTAGCTGGACAACTAAAAATATATACAAAAAACTAGCCGAGCATGGTGGCGCATGCCTGTAGTCCCAGCTACTCGGGAGGCTGAGGCAGGAGGATCGCTTGAGCCCAGGAGTTTGAAGTTGCTGTGAGCTAGGCTCATCCCACGGCACTCTAGCCCGGGCAACATAGCGATATTCTGTTTCAAAAAAAAAAAAGAATAAAAGAGAGAAAACATAACACCAGTATAAAGAATGAAAGAAGGAATAGTATTAGAGCTCCTACAGGCATGAAAAGAGAAGGTGACATTATTAATAACTTCATGCCAATAACACCTTAGATGAAACGGACAATTAACTGAAAAACACAAATTCAATGAAAACACACACACACACACACAATCCAGAAAAGCTAAAGAGCCCTATATCTGTAAAGGATTAAATTTTTAAAACTTCCCATAAAGCAAACTCCAGGCTCAAACAGCTCCACTGGTGTATATTCTATTAAAGATTTAACAAATAAAAACTACCAATCTTACATAAATTATTTCAGAAAATTAAAGAAGAAGAAACACTCTCAAGCCATTTTATGAGACCAGGATAACACTGCTACTAAAACTAAACAAGGACTTCAAAAGAATATACAGGCCGGGCACGGTGGCTCACGCCTGTAATCCTAGCACTCTGGGAGGCTGAGGTGGGAGGATCACTCAAGGTCAGGAGTTCGAGACCAGCCTGAGCAAGAGCGAGACCCCGTCTCTACTAAAAAATAGAAAGAAATGATCTGGACAACAAAAACATATACATATAGAAAAAATTAGCCAGGCATCGTGGCGCATGCTTGTAGTCCCAGCTACTTGGGAGGCTGAGGCAGAAGGATCGCTTGAGCCCAGGAGTTTGAGGTTGCTGTGAGCTAGGATGACGCTACGGCACTCACTCTAGCCTGGGCAACAAAGCAAGATTGTGTCTCAAAAAAAAAAAAAAAAAAGAATATACAACTACAGACTAATATTCCTCATGAATACAGACACAAAAATTCTTAATAAAATGTTAGTAAATCAAATATAGGAATATATAAAAGTGAATATATCATGACCAACTGGAGTTTATCCTCAAAATGTAAGATTTGTTTACTACTGGAAAATCATTCAATGTAATTTCATTGTATATATTATTGGAATAAAGAAGAAAAATCATTATAATTTCTATAGATACAGAAAAAGTATTTGACAAAATTAAACATCCATTCATGATCAAAAACTCTCAGCAAACTTAGAAATAGGAAAAAAAAATTGTCAAGCTGACAAAGGACATCTACAAAAAGCACTCAGCTTACATCATACTTTTTTTTTTTTTTTTTGAGACAGAGTCTCACTTTGTTGCCCTGGCTAGAGTGAGTGCCGTGGCGTCAGCCTAGCTCACAGCAACCTCAAACTCCTGGGCCCAAGCGATCCTACTGCCTCAGCCTCCCAAGTAGCTGGGACTACAGGCATGCGCCACCATGCCCGGCTGATTTTTTCTATGTATTTTTAGCTGTCCAGTTAATTTTTTTCAATTTTTAGTAGAGACAGGGTCTCGCTCTTGCTCAGGCTGGTCTTGAACTCCAGACCTCGAGCGATCCTCCCGCCTCAGCCTCCCAGAGTGCTAGGATTACAGGCGTGAGCCACCGCACGTGGCTTGGAAAATGAAATTTTAAAAATAGCATTTACAACAGGACCCACACCCAAAAAACTCTTAGGGATAAATTTAACAAAAAACATGCAGAACCTCTATACTGAAAACACTGCTAAGAGACAGTCAAGACAGTGTAAATAAATGGATAGATATTGCTTGCTTACGGATGGGAAGATTCAACATTGTTAAGATGTCCATTCCCCCAAGATTTGCAAATAAATTCAATGTAATCACTATCAAAACTCCAGCAGGCTTTTTGTAGAAATTGACAAGCTGATTCTAAAATTTGGAATTTCGCATATGGAAACGCAAAACCTAGACTAGCTAAAACAATACTGAAAAAGAACAAAGCTGAGGACCATACAGTACCCTCACTTCAAACTTCATTTGTCAAGGTAGTTATCTAGACAGTATGGTACTGGCAA
Source organism: Avahi laniger (assembly GCA_963575035.1). Classification (NCBI taxonomy): domain Eukaryota; kingdom Metazoa; phylum Chordata; class Mammalia; order Primates; family Indriidae; genus Avahi; species Avahi laniger. The sequence goes on from CAUYSK010009650.1 coordinate 72,361, forward strand.
AAGGACAAACAGATTAATAAAACAGAACAGAGAGCCCTGAATTAGACTCACACATGTTTAGTCAAATAGTTTTCACCAAGGGTGCCAAAGAAATTAAATGGGAAAAGTAAAGTATTTTCAATAAGTGGGGTTGGAATACCTGGATATCTGTAAGGAAAAAAGGAACCTTGACCCCTATTGTCACAAAATAAACAAAAATTAATTTCAGGCATATGATAGACCTAAACATAAAAGCAAAAACTATAAACCTTCTATATAAAAACTGGCTAGTATTTTCATGAATTAGTGTAGGTAAAGATTTTTTGGAGAGAAAACAAAAATCACTAATCCACAGAGAAAAATTGATAAATTGGATTTCCTCAAAATTTAAAACTTCTAAGTATCTAAATTAGAAAGAAGTAAAATTATCTCGCTTCATAGCTGGCATGATCTTATATGTAGAAAATCCTAAAGGTTCCACAAAAAAAAACTGTTATAGCTAATAAATGAATTCGTTTACTAGTTAATAAATGCTACTTACAGGATACACCATCAACATACAAAAATCAGTCACACTTCTATACGCTAACAGTGAATACTCCCAAGAGGAAATTAAGAAAACAATTCCATTTACAATAACATCAAAAAGAACAAAATACTTGGGAATACATTAAAACAAAAATGTGAAAGACTTATACACTGAAAACTACAAAACAATTTTGAAAGAAATTAAAGACAACATAAATAAATAAAAAGATCTCATGTTCATGGACTGGAAGACTTATTATTGGTTAAGATGACAATAATACCCAAAGTAACCTACAGATTCAATGCAATACCTTTCAAAATCCCAATGATAGTTTTTGTAGAAATAGAAAAACTCATCCTAAAATTCAGAGGGAATCTCAAGGGACCCCAAATAGCCAAAAACAATCTTGAAAATGATAAGCCAAGTTGGAGGACTCTCACTTCCTGATTTAAAAATTAATACAAAGCTACAGTAATCAAAAACCATGTGATTCTGGCATAAAGATAGACACATAAACCAATGGAACAGAATAGAGAGCCCAGAAATAAACTCTTACATATATGGCCAAACGATTTTTCACAAGGGTGCCACGGCCATTCAATGGGGAAAGAGCAGGTTTTTTACAAATGGTGTTGCGAAAACTGGATATCCACATGCAAAAGAAGAAAGTTGAACCCTTACCTAACACTATATATAGAAATTAACTCAAAATGGATCTAACAACGTAAGAGCTAAAATCATAAAACCTTTAGAAGAAAACATAGGAGAAAGCTTTATGACATTAGCAATGATTTCCAGGATATGACACCAAAAGCATAGGTAACAAAAGAAAAATTAGGTAAATTGGACATCAAAATTTAAAACTATGCATCAAAGAACGGAGTCAATAGAGTAAAAAACCTACAGAATATGAAATAATATTTTCAAATAAAAATTCTGACAAGGGATTAATATCCAGAATATATAAATAATTCTTATAATTCAACAATCAAAAAACCCAATTAAAAAATGGTCAAAGGACTTGAACAGACATTTCTCCAAAGACATTCAAAGGCTCATAAGCACATGAAAAGATGCTCAAACATCAGTAACCATTAAGGAAATGCAAATCAAAACCACAGTGAGATACCATTTCACATACATTAGGATGGCTATTATGGAAAAAAATAGAAGAAACAAGTATTGGTAAGAATATGAGAACTGGAACCCTTGCACAATGCTGATGTAAAATGGTGCAGCCGCAGTGGAAAACAGTATGGTGCTTCCTCTAGAAAATAAGCACTGAATGATCTAGCATTTCCACTTCTAGATATATCTCAAAAGAACTGAAAGCAAGGACTCAGACACTTGCACACCAATGTTCACAGCACTATTATTCGCAATAGCTAAAAGGTAGAAACAACTCAAACAGATGAATGGATAAACAAAATATAATGCATACATACAATGGAATAATAGCCTTAAAAGGGAATGAAATTCTAACACATGCTACAAGATGAACTTTGGAAATATTATACTAAGTAAAATAAGCCAGATATAAAAGGATAATTATTATATGATTCTATTATATGAGATACCTAGAATAGGCAAATTCACAGACACAGAAAGCATAACAGAGGGTACCAGGGGCTTAGGGAAGGGGGAGATGGGGAGTTACTGTTTAATGGGCATAGAGTTTCTATTGGAAAAAGATGAAAAAGTTCTCTGCAGTGTATAGTGATGATGGTTCCACAACAATGTGAATGTACTTAATGCCACTGAATGGTACATTTTAAAATGGTTAATATGGTAAATTTTATGTTATGTATATTTGACCACAATAAGCAAATAATAAGAACTCAAAATTTTTTTTAAACATTTTATTATCAAAAGACACCATTCAGAAAATGAATAGATAAGTCACAGACTGGGGAAAAATATGCATGACACACATATTTGACACAGGACTTATATCTAGAATATACAAATAATTCCTATAACTAAATAAAAAGACAAATCAATTTTTAAATGGTCAAAAGACTTAGAAACTTCATAAAAGATGATACACAAGCAGCGAATAAGCACATAAAAAAGGGTTTAACATCATTAGTCGTCACAGAAATACAAATTAAAACCACAATTATATAACACTATACCCCAATAGAGTGGCTAAAATGAAAAAAACTGACAATATCAAATGCTGACAAAAATGTAGAGCAAGAAGAACTTCATATTTCATTAGAGGGAATATAAAACAGTACAACCACTTTAGAGAACTGTTATGGCATTTTTAAATAGTTAAACATACATCTACCCAATGATCCAGAATTTCCCACTCTGAGGTATTTATCCAAGAGAAATAAAAACATTTGTCCACCGAAAGTATGTATGTATTTATTTAGAGACAGGGTCTGACTTTGTCGCCCAGGCTGGACAACAGTGTGATCATAGCTCACTGAAGCCTTAACTCTTAGGCTCAAGTGATCCTCCCACCTCAGCCTCCCAAGTAGCTGGGACTACAGGCATGCACCACCATGTCCAGCTAATTTTTCTATTTTGTGAAGAGATGGGGTCTTGCTATATTGCCTAGGCTGGTCTTGAACTCCTGGCCTTAAGTCCCACCTCTGCCTCCCAAAATGCTGGGTTTATAGGTGTGAGCCACCATGCCCAGCCCACCAAAAGTTTTTTTTGTTGTTGTTGAGACAGAGCCTCTGTCACCCAGGCTAGAGTGCCGTGGCGTCGGCCTAGCTCACGGCAACCTCAAACTCATGGGCTTAAGCGATCCTCCTGCCTCAGCCTCCCAAGTAGCTGGGACTACAGATGCATTCCATCACGCCCGGCTAATTTTTCTATTTTTAGTAGAGACGGGGTCTTGCTCTTGTTCAGGCTGGTCTCGAACTCCTGACCGCAAGCAATCCTCCCACCCCAGCCTCCCGGAATGCTAGGATTACAGGCATGGGCTACTGCGCCCGGCCTCCACTGAAAGTTTTGTACAAGAATGTTTATAGCAGCTTTATTTATAATAGTCCCAAACTGGAAATATCTCAAGTGGCCATCAACACTGTATATGGATATATATATAGTATATTGTATATCCATATAATGGAATACTACTCAGCAAAAAAAAAAAGAAAAAATCCAAACTAACACAAAATGAATGAATCTCAAAAACATTTTGGTCAAGAAAAAGGCCAGGCTCGGTGCGACGGCTCACACCTGTAATCCTAGCACTCTGGGAGGCCGAGGCAGGCGGATCATTTGAGCTCAGGAGTTCGAGACCAGCCTGAGCAAGAGCGAGACCCCATCTCTAGTAAAAAATAGAAAGAAATCAGCTGGACAACTAAAAATATACACAAAAAATTAGCTGGGAATGGTGGCACCTGCCTGTAGCCCCAGCTACTTGGGAGGCTGAGGCAGGAGGATCCCTTGAGCCCAGGAGTTTGAGGTTGCTGTGAGCTAGGCTGACGCCACAGCACTCTAGCTAGGGCAACAGAGCAAGATTCTGTCTCAAAAAAAAAAAAAGAAAGAAAAGGCCAGGCACAAAAGTGCACACTATATGATTCCAGTTATACAAAATTCTAGAACAGGCAAAACTATTTAATAACCTATGACGACAAAAACCAGAAGAGGGATTACTATGGGGTTGACTAAGCAGGGCACGAAGAAGCTTACTGAGGTGATGGAAATTTTTTTTATCTTAATAGGGATGTAGGCTACAATGGATATATGCATTTGTCAAAACTGACTGACGTATATAAGATGTGCATTTCACTTATGAAATTATACCTCAATTTTTTTAAAAAAAGAAAGAAAAGTGGTTGGTTATAGGGTGGCTTAAACCCTCTATGCTGTTAGAGGCACTGAAAAGAAGTCCAGTTCTGTCACGTATCCATGCACACCTGTAGCGGATGGCAGCGTGGTGCGGCAAAAAGAAGTGTTATATAGCCCCGAAGTGTTACAAAGCCCTAGCTAGGCAGGGCCCTGGGCCTGTTTCCTCATCTATAACATGCTAAAGTTTAGTGTCTGCTCCACCTTGGGTGCCTGGCAATACTATCAAGATGAGAGAGCTAATATGGTAATACAGTGGAAAATTAAAATACCAGGTGATGCTGGAAAAATAAGAAAGAACAGGATAAAGACTTCCTCCCCTTCTATGATTCTCCAGGGCTACCTATACCTTCAAAGTTTTCTGGGAGACTTGATATTAGACCCTTACATATGGCCTTTCTAACACCTGTTTGGTCCCCAAAGAGCACTTCCGACTGATTCATTGCTACCCTACAACCCTCCAACCTACCTCAAAAAACTTTTTACTAAGGCCTACCCACAGAGAGAACTGAGCCAAATGTCACAACTTTAGATTATTACCACTAAATAGGGAGTGGGGAAAACAAAGAAGGTAAAGAAAACAGCATTCGGATCACCATCTGGGGAACTCGTGAACTGGCAAAGTTTTGGCACTTCCAAAGCACGTTGTACTCTCACCTTCCATCCGTCTCCTGCCTCCCAACAGGGGGCCTCACAAGGCAACCACCGTGATGGTCTTTTACAAACAACAGTAATTAAAGGAAATTACTCCTGCCTCCAGGGACTCAGGCTGCTCTCTGTAAGGTTTCACTATCATACTCAGGCTCCTGCCAGGCACCCACCTGCCACCCTTGGGATAGGGCATGGCAGCAGGATGGGGGTTCCCAAAATAACCAAAGTCCTAGGGAGTCCTGGAACCAGCAGACCAAACCCAGTTACCAATTTGTCAAGGTTGACAAAGTGATACCAAGAGCCAGTCATTTAGTCCTTCATTCTCTGGTCTTCCTTAATACTTTAGTGGTGACAGTAAAAAACACCCAGCTGGCTTACCTCTCATTGGACCGTACCATGTAGTCAGTAAATTCATGGTCTCCCTTGATCACCTCCAAGGGGACCACCAGGTTGACGTCAGAATCGGTGTTACGCAGCTGGTTGAGTTTAATATTCACTGAGAAGAGGTAATCCCGAACATCATCGACGCCCACCTTCAGGCCCTTGCACACCACGTATCTGGCAGGAGACACCCTGTCACTCCACTGAGCAAGGGCTTTCTCCCCACACATCCCTTTCCCCCACTCCCCCTGTGGAGTCCCAAAGCTAAACAGCTTCCCTGTCCAACCTTAAGTCTTAAGTCTATGCACAAAGAACAGCACAGACTCTTTGTGCAGCAAATAGTCCAACTGAATCCTTCCCTCTTAGGTTAGGCTGTATTTCCACTCTCTGTGGCGGTGGGTCCCACTGCCCTGTGCCAGGCAGGTTAGATCACCACCACCCGGGGAGCCTGTTAAATTACAGATCTAATGAATCACTCTCCGAGGACGGAGCCCAGAAGTCTGTTTTTAACAAGCCACCTGGCAATTCTGTTGGTTGTATTTTCTCTCACCTGGTGTGTGGGCACTATGTCCCACCTGGGATGCCAGCAGTGCCTCTGGATAGTGGTCTCCTTGCCCCTTCCCAGCCCATGTCCCTCCAAATGTCACCATTATTGGTCACCTTCTCCTGGGCCAAGCTAGGAATACCCCACGTAAGTGTGGAAAATAAGATTCGTGGAGAAGGCAGAGGCTGACCTGACACAACACAGAACCAACAAGATGCAAGAATCCTCACTCCTACCGGCTCTAACCACAGCTTGGAAGTCAATGTTTTTACTGTAGCTTGAGAGGTCACGCCAGAGACGTGCACTGGGATCTGCTGTGCTGACATGTGGCCACTAGTGTGGCTGAACTGGAGACAAGGGCCTCACCTCTCTGAGTTGGCAGGACGGCTGGTAATGGGCTTGAAGAGACATACTCGTTCAAAGCAGCAGTACAGCAGGTAGATAAGCCCCACACTGAACGGTGTGAACAGGTCAAAGGTTTTACAGATGAAGTGGCCTCCTGGATTAAAGAGAAAACACCAAAAGCAATCAGTGGGTCTATTCATGGAGATGGGTAAGGCAGTTTCAGGGAGTAAATATGACAAAGTCAAGGAATCAGCACCTGGGTCCATTTTAAGTCAGAGACAATTTGAGAGGGAGAATCGGCTTTAGACTTTGAGGATTCTATAGCCCTTTCTTCTTTCCTAAAGTCCTCATTTAGCCACCTGTCACCTGATATAAGCAGATTTTAACTTCCCAGCAAACCCCGGTACATGCTTGTCCAATAGGGGCTTTAGTGGGCCCTGGGGCGAGGGGATGGCTGAGGAGTCATCACCTGTCCGGACAATGGACAGCGCCATGAGGAACTGACACAGCAGTAGCTGCTTGCTGAGGATCTCCTGCAGGTTCTCCTGCCCTTCCACCGAGAAACCCTGAAACAAGAGCATAAGGATTAGGGTAGGAAAGAGAAACGGTAAGGACGGAGAAGAACATCCCTATCTAATCTTCATCGAGAGTTCTTCCTGTGTCTTCATTGCTCACTACCGTCTGACTGATAGACAGAGCTCAGTGTTTAAATTACTTTGGCAGGGTCACGTGGCGCATTCAGACGGAGTGAGCGCTAGAATCCAGGCTTCACTATGGGACCAGTGCCACCTTCCTCCTCTATCCCTCTCAGAGGATAGACCCAAGTCTGCTTTTCCAAGGAGATGGTCCGGAAAATTTTTAAACCCCTGTGGGAATCCAGGGAAGAGTAAGGCAGAACAGAGGCAAAATATTGGCTAGTCACAGGTCAACCGCGAGACAGGAAACAGAATGCTCTGGTGTGTCCCGACAAGACCAGGAAGCAAGTGTACTGGGAACACTCTGCTTGGGCTCACTAACCCACAGCGCTGACTACTGACTAGGCCCCAGTCTGATGACAGGAGAAAAGCTAACTCTGATAGTGACAGTAATCTCTCTCTCTGTTGACCAATATCCCCTTCCCTATCCTAAGACCATGGGAGCCTCTTCCCTCAAAGAATATGTGCTGCTATTCCCAGAGTATGATCTCCCTCCTTGTGAGATCCCAGCAGGGAACAGAGAGTCAAGCTTACATAAAAGTAAGGAGGGGGAAGGTTGAATGGGAATAGTTTCAGTTTTGCAAAATGAAAAAGTTCTGAAAATCAGTTCCCCAATAGTGAATATACTTAACATTACTGTAAAGTACACCCTTAAAAATGATTAAGATGACAAATTTTATGTTACTTTTTTTTTTTACAACTTAAAATTTTTTAAAAAAAGGAGGCTGGCCTCTGTTAAAGTGGCACCAGCCAGGCCAGGTCTCCCTGACTCAGTCCTATAAAAGTAATAGCTAAAGGGCTCAGGATCAAAAATGTTTAGCAATGTCTTCCAGACTTATAGACACTTTTCAAAATGCATGCCTGATTATAAGATAAAAAAAACAAAAAAAACAAAAAGCCCAGGTCCCCCTCTACATTGCTGGAGCAGAAACACAGTTCTCCAGTTTGCACCTCTTGCTGCCACACTGCGATGGCTGCCTCACAGCACGATGGAGCTATCAGACCCCCACACCCGCCCAGAGCGGCCCTTCCCTCACTGCCAGCACCAAGCCTGTCCACCTGTCGTGCCCTGCTGTGCACAGCACTTCGGTGAGCCAGGGCATCATCAGATGCCGTGCTGACATCCTGCCTGCCACCCTTCACTCTGCACACAGCTAATGCTGGAGAGGGCACCTACAGAGCCCCAGAGGCTTTTCTCTACTCTAGCTATCTGACCCTGAGCAACCGCCACATTTGTCTGTCCTTCCTCCAGGCTAGGTGGTGGCTCACTCCAGAAAGGCCTGCCTGTGTATCAGATGACTGAGTGAAAACTGCTGCTGCACACAGCTACAACAGCCTGCCCTCCCTGTCTCAAGCACCCAAAGACAAGGCCCCTTGAATATTCACTTCAGCCCAGCAACTGAGTCTCCCCTGGATTTCCCTAAGCTGTCGTCTTTGGTTATACGGCCATGTGTCAGACTAGACAGGCTTAGGAGTGGCCACATACAGACAGCCTCCACCAGGAGCACAACCAAGATGACAAATGATGGAAATGTTCTTCCCATTCAGTTCTGCCCAGCTGATTGCAGTCGTGGTCCTTGCCTCACCATGTCTCACAGCAAACCAAGGCCCTCTGACAAAGTGAGCTAACAAGTTCCACCTTGCTCCAGGTAAAGGTATCCACAACATCACAGTCTTTACAAAATTATCATGGAAAATATGTACAAAAATAATAAAAATGCACATTCCAGACTATCTGAATAGTGGACTACTATCTTCAGGGGACAGTTAAAGGACCAAATAAAACAAAAACAATTCTCAAATCTCTAAAATAACAAATCCCTAATGCATCACTCTATGGAGAAAAGGTCACCTACCCCATCAGCCATCAGAAAGTGGACACCCTTGCGATCTGTGTTATCCAGGACAAAATTCCGGAAAGCAGAGATGTTCTCCGGGCGGGTGATATCTCCATCTCCATCAATTCCACCCTCACCTGGCAGGACACAAGATTCACAGTGAGCTCATCTGCCCTACATATGCAGGAGCCGGGACACGAGCTCTCTGGGACAGTGAACCCAGGCATCGGGTTGAGTTTGGAGACCTGAGGCCCATCCTGCAAGGCTGCCTTACAGTGATGGACCAGGAGGAAGAACAGTGCCCTGCTGTAACAGACCAGAGTTCGAAAGGAATTGGCCAGCCAAGAGTCATCAACTGAAACAGCGCCTTTCTCTTCAAGACCCAAGCTGTGTTTAAAGCACGTATAGGAACCAATATCGAATTTTAAATAAAGACTGTTATGAAAGCACTTAGCATTTGCTGCCAAATCACAGCAATCAAGATAGAGTAGAGGGACTGCTGTGGGGCTGCTGAGCTGTCTGATACCCAGCCCATTCCACTCGTGGCACACAAGGCTGGAGACGTGTGTGGGGTTTGCATTTGTTAATAGCCTTGCCAGCTCTCAGCCAGAGATCAGGCAGTTTCATTATCTTCTGCCACCACAAGAGAAGAGTGCTCCTGAAAGGAGGAATTAATATGGCTTTGACGAGAGTTTGCCGAGCAGAGTGTCTGACCTGTACTCTGCAGGCCTGGGGTAAAAAGGGACAGTCCAGAGGGAACCAAGACCCTCAAGACATGAACTGTGAATCCCAGGCAAAGAGACCTAGGAAAGAAAGCAGAGCATGTGCATAACAGCTGCTTCCAACCTGAAGTCCCCACAGAGGGGATGTCCCTCATACCTCCTAGTACCCCCTCCTCAGTGTCCCTACCGTAGTAGGGCTCGAAGAGTTCACTGGAGGCAGAGTAGAAGTCCTCTAGCTTGAAGTCGTTAGGACCCTTCAGAGTCATTCCAAAGCCCTTTGCGTGCCACTTCTTCCTCCACAGCACATACTCTGAGAAGCCCCCGGGGCCTGCGCAGACGTCAGCAAAGTACAGCAGCTCAGCTTCCCGGTCCTTCACCAGCAGCTTCTGCAAAGCCAAGTGGAGGACAAGGGAGGAAGGAAAGATGGCTCAATGGGGAACAGGAAGGAGAACGCAGGGAGAGTAAACTAAGCCTTTCAGCAAGTATAATCCAGAGCCCCTGCCAGGGCCACAACATCCCAGGAGGTGTATCATCTGTGATTATCGCCCAACCCACCCTTAAAATACCCAGCATACCTGTCACACGACAAAGCCTAGCTTAGACTCCTAATAAAAATATCTTCATGGGTATCTGAATATGTATTCTTTTATTGCTCAGAGTCTTTTCCTCACCATATCCTCTCTTTCCAGAGACCCACTGAGCAGAATAGATGCTGTATGCCCCATATTACAGATAGGGAAAAAGAGGCGCCGAGACACAAAGTCACGAAGTAACCTGCTCACAACCAGTCTGCAACAAAGTTAAATCAGAATCCAGTCGTCCTGACCTCGAAACTCAGGCCTTCCTGTCCAGCCAAAGTCTGGAGGGCTCTAATGTCACCTCCTCCCGTCCATAAGGACCTGCCTTTCCAGACCATGGGCTCTGCCTTCCTTGCTCCCTTTCCTCCTTGGCTCTCCTCCCCTTTTTTTTCCCAATTAACTTTTTATATTAGAATAATTTTGGATTTACGGAAAAGTTGCCGAGACAGTACAGAGTTCCTATACCCCTCAACCAGTTTCCAGTTTTGTTAACACCTTGTATAATCATGGTACATTTGTCAAAACTAAGACACCAACGTTGGCGCATCACGATTAACTAAATTCCAGACTTCACTAGCATCCTTTTCTGTTCCAGGATCTAATCTAAACACCACATTCATTTGGTCTCCCTGCTTTTTTGCACTCCCATCCTCCTTCTCCTGCCTTTGCCCAGTGCCAGCCAGGGAGGCGGGGGCAGTGCGCAGTTGGAAGCTGACAAGGCAGGGAGGGAGGAAATCCTGGTGTGCAGCAGCAGCAGCAGCTTCCAGGCAACCCTCAGATCAGAGTGCCCACCCACCTCGGGACTGACTAAACAACACTCATACGAATCTTGATGTGATTACATTTTTGGCTCCGTGAACAGCTTTATCTCTTAACTTCAAATGCCGAACCCAGAACTGGTCCATATGCTAGAGATGCTCGTACCCACACCTGAGCCCTAGACGGCGAATTGTGTCCACTCTCCACAGCAGGGAGGATGGACCGTCTGCACTGGTGACACCAAAAGGTTGAGTTCTACAAGTAGGTGACCACAGAGGACTATAGTTGGCCTGGAACTGTGACAAACATTTAGTGGTAAGGGGCTTGCGGACCTTGGCCTTCCCTCTCTACAGGTTTGGCATGGCCAAGTGCTTGCCTAGAGTTCTGCAACTGCTAGATAAAGATCAGAAAGGTTTAGGGGAAACAGTTATAAGAAAGAAATAGACATACTAATGTGCACAGCCCAGTCACTTCTAGGTGACAAGGGCCTTGCCTCTGATGATAGCTATCTGGCTTTATCAAAACAGTGAAAAAGTCTCTAGAGAAAGTGACTTTAGCTAAAAATAAATTTCATCATCCTGTGACAAGCCCACCCTAGGCATGCTGGGCCATATCAGTTCTTTCCCCATTCCCCACTACTCTATCCCAGCATCCTTTGTTCCTGAGCCATCAATTATTCATATTTTAGGATTATATTCATTTGCACACAAAAGACCTAATGGCATTTAGCAAGAACATTATGGAGCACCTTCAAGTCAGCACAGCGGTGATGAGGCAGGGCCTGACAGTTTAAGCCTGCACCCCGCAGAGGGAAAACACTGTTCCTTACCGCTGGCAGTGGAGCCCCAGGCTCCAGCCTCTCTGGGTGAACCACTGGTCCAAAGGAAGACTGGGGGAAGGATGGGGAATGACCAATGAGAGCATCTCACCTCCAAAAAGAGGGCACGAACATGATCTCATTCTGTGATTTCGAGATGTGTGGCCCTCACAGGCCATGGCCAGGAGGTCTCTTCACAGGAAGGGCAGCTAGTGTTCCCAGCTCTGCCACTTCCTGGCTGTGCAGTCGAGGGCAAGCACACAATTTAGTCAGGAAGCTCCAGCTTTCCTCAACTGTAAATTAGGACTAATACAGGTATTTCTCAAGGCTGCCGTAGGATTCAAGATCGACATTCAGTTTTTGTCTTCTGTAAGGTTTCACAATGTTTTCTTACCTCAACAACGTACTGGGGCACACAAATCCCTGACACAATGTAACGGTTTATAATATGCTTCCATATACCCTAAGGATCTAATTTCCCTTCCCTCCCTTGTCTCTTCCAATTCTTGTTTACAATTTCCTTCTCCCCGCCCCCACCAACCCCTTTTTTCCTTTTAGAACGGGCAGCAGCACCAGAGACCTATTTAAAAACTTCAGAGTCTACCCCCAGCCCCGACTGCCCCCATTACCACCTCCCGACCTCTCCACATTCAAGCTTCAAGTTCTCCTGCTCTTAGACTATAATTCGCCTGATCCAAGAGCCACTAGCAAACCTGGTTGTGTGCCTGGGTCTTCAGCCACTCCCTCCTCTGCTGGGGACTGCTCTAGTGTCTCTGTTCGCCTGAAAACCACACCAAGCCTGCAGGGCTTGGCTGTCACTCTGGTCCTCAGGGGAAAACAGAGATGAAAAGAGAGAAGAAAACACTAGGGGCTCAAGGGAAATCATTTTTTACAGTGGAGTGTAGAGAAACATCTCTGAAAGGGCAATTCTCCATGGCCACTAACAATCAATTCGGGTCAAGAAGCTGCCTGAAGCGTTACAAACACGGCTGCCTTTTCCTATGTAACTAACATCTCCACCCTCGACCTGAATGGTACAACCCCGGTGCCTACTTCATTTTCATGACAGCAAAAAGCAATAACCAGATACCAGCTGCTGGAGGCATTTACATTCAAAAGCCCAAAAAGACGCTGTGACTTCCCATCGGCTTGACAGAGCTCCTCTGCCAGGCAGGAGTTTAAAGGAAATCATTTGGAGCTCAGAAAATTAAATCAACATTATATCAACCTAATTTTCTCAAGATGCTAATTCCAAAAGCCCTTGTGTGCTGCCCGCTGGTAGTGGGAAATGGGGAGGGAGACCTGGGAGAGAAAAATGGTAAAGGCTGGAGGGGTCTATATGCCAGCTTTGCCAGCATGGAGGAAGCCGTTAGATAGGTGGAGCTGAAACGTTAAAAAACTTGGAAAATAAGTTTCTTTAGCCAGTGGATAATCAGGGGGTCTAGTGGAATGAGGGTGAGTGAAGCAGAAACAGGTTTGGGGCTAGCTGGCTTCTGGCCCTGTCATTGTCACAGAAAACTAACTTACTAGGACTGGGTAAGAATGCTTTGAAACCCTGAGGGGAATCTGAGAATGAAATTTCCTTTTTTCTTTCTCTATCACTATGGAGGGTCTGTGTTCAGAGAAATGAGATGCAGCAGAGTAGAAAATCATTTTGCTCTACCACTTTCTGAGAAGGGCCAAAGCCTCATAATTATGATCCCACACAAAGCTTGTTCAGAGAGGCAGGAAGGGAATGTGGTCCAGTCTGGAGTCACAAATCTTACAGCTGGAATCGATCTTAAGAGCCTTTTGGTTCTACCCCAGCCCTCTGGCAGGTGAGTAGGGCTTATTTCAGAATGAGGCAGCTGAGGCTGGAAAAAGGTATGAATTTAAGTGATGCTCCTGCTTCATGAGTGCTGCATCTCTCTCCACTGCATCCTAGCAATACAGACTAGATTTTCAGACACAATACTGATTTTAAATAGACCAGTGAAAATGCCCACATTTCATTCAACAGACCACATTTCCCAGAGTACTCCCCTCTCATATCAGAAACTACATCCAAAGCAGATGACGTCACAGGTTTCAATTTGGAAAATGAGCTTGCTTTAAGAACTGTACTCACCCTTCCAGTCTACCTCCATGGCAGAAAGGAGGAAGGCTAAAGTTCCCTGGTGGTAAGTGGCCTCCAAACTCCAATGAGTAAGAGAGGCTTTACAAACATCCCAAACCTGCACCTGACCAGCTCTCAAATCCACCAGAACATTCAGATGTGAGTACCATGGAACAGGGGTCCCATCTGTCTCATTCAAAATGATATATCCAGTACCTGGCAAAAAGCAGGGCTGGATGCAAGTATGTTTGATAGATGCAGGAGGGCGGCACAGGCCCTAACTCATGGCCTCACCTTCCTGCTTCCTAAGCCTGTAGATGCTACAGCTGTTGATTCTGCCCAGGAATGCCCCTTCTCCACTGCTGCAAGTCCTGCCCACCTCCAATGGGAGTGAACAACACGATCTACAGAGTTTGGGGACTGGAACTCTGGGACTGAAGCAGTTGCCCTGGAGAAAACTGCTTATTGGGGCACTCCTGGGACCACAGGAGTACTGTGGGACTCTCTCTGAGGAGCTCAAAGCAAAATATCTCTATCACATAGCAGGAATATTCTCCCAGCATTGAAAAAATGGCAATTTCCAAGCCACTGAGGCTTAAGCCCACTTAGCATCATGAATTCAGAAGCAGAATCTTGTTCTCACCCCACAAGAGTCCCGTGGATTTGTGAACATGCGATCAAACACAAAATCCATGTTAGCCATCTTCATCGCTGCCCTGCAACAAAGCAAGATAGAGTAGTGTAGTTCAGGAAGAGTTCGGAAGTGGAAATTTATTTTTGAAAAGTATAGCTCACTACCAATAGATATAGAAAGGTGAAGTTCAAATGAAAATGGGGAGCAGTTGTGCCAAGGGAGGGGAGGGAAGTGTCAGCAAACCTGTTTAGGAAGAAGACTCCTCGGATCATCTCGTAGGGATTGGCCCGAGTCCGAGCTCGCCGCATCTCCTCCCCATCCAAGACATCAAACACGCTCTGTCCAGAGAGAATCAGAACCTCAAGATGAGCGTCATCTCAGCCCCTCTAGGATGGCACAGGGGTCTTAAGAGCTGCAGAGCCTAACTCAGAGCCCTCCGAGGAGCTAGGCTCCTGCAGCGTCTCAGCTCTGAAATGACGAATTGTGTGACCCTAGACAGGTTGCTCAATTGCTCTGACCCTCAACTACTTTGCCTGTAAAATGGTAAAAAACAAAATGTAAGCAGGTGCCTGCCACATGGCAAGTGGTTAAAAAATTGCACCTGTTGCTACACACAGAGCCACCTCTGGGCATTGCTACTCCTCACAGCAAATCTGCTTCCCCACTCCACGCCAGGAGCAACTTTCCAAGCGACCAAAGTTCTGATATCAAGGCTTACTTGACTGGGGCTCACTTAGAAGGGAAACAAACCAAGACCAGGGTTTTCCAAAGGCACCTACCACACAGTAGAGACCCCTTCTCCCTTCAGACTCCCCTTACCCTCTTCCTCTCTGGAAAAAAGATCCTCACATCACCTGAGTTCCAGTCGCCTTTTAGATATTCCCAACCCTGTGAGGCTGGTCTGAGGCCTTCCTGGTTATCCAAGTCATTTCCTCCTCAGAGTTTCCCTGGCTCATTCTGCCCCAAGCAATGTGCTCCCTGACCCACGATTAGGCCAAAAAGTATTATCAACGGGGGGGTTAACATCCACCCAGGTGCCTCACACACACTATTTCACTTAACTCTGGCAACCCTGAGAAGTATTTTCTCTCCATTTTGTAGATGAGGACACTCAAACTCAGAGAAGCTAAAGCAACTGACCCAAGGTCACACAGCAAAAGAGCTGTAGAACTAAGATTTGACTCCAGGTCTACTCAGTGCTAAAGAATGATTCCAAAGCTTTCGCTACACCAGGGCCCCTCAAGATTACAACGAACCAATCCCTTAAGGTTAAGGATCCACTTAACCTTAAGGACCACAGGGGCAGCACAATACTACAAGACAGGACCGTCACCAGGAAAAAGGACAACTTGGGGATATGACCCAAGCTACACATCTGATCTCCAGGAAAAATCACAACCAACTCAAAAGGAGAAATGGAAATGCTCAGCAAATCACCTCACACAAGGTTTTCCAGTCTGGCTCTGGCCACAAGGTCTTACCTTACATTGCAACACACTGTGAAGCAGCTCTTCCCCACAAAACTCTGTTTCATCTTCAATAATCATCTTTCTCTACAGAGAGAAGACAACAATAAATGACCATGTGTGACTGCATTTGGGGGAATAGAGAAATTAGGGTTCCAAGTGAGTACAGCAAAAAGGGGCTTGAGTCCCCACCAAGAAACATCAATCCCTAAAGGGTGGGAAAGAGAAAATCCTAAATCCCTCTGGCTATACTACAGATGGCTGTGAGATGAAGCAGCCCCCTGGGAGCTCTGAGTAGAGCACCATATGGACACAAGACTCATGAATGTTGAGACTGGGAAAAGCAAACAGGAAGGAGACATTCAAGCTGTCTGTCCCTGGAGCGCAGAGGCAGAAGGATGGGGAGTGTCTCACATGACAAAGCCTGTCCTCCCTCCAGGAAGCCTCTTGCTCTGTGATGAGTACAAATGCATGATCCCAGGCACTGACCTGGCAGTGTTACAGAAAACAAGGATTCAAGTTGGACTTGACATCTCATGGGGATGTCAAGTCCAACCCCATGTATGAGTGAAGCTACCTCTAAATCAATGACAGACAAACTTTGTGGTCTCAGGTTTTATACTCTTAAAAATCATTAAGGATCCCAAAGAGTTTTTGTTACATGGGACAGATAACAGATACGTAATCTATTATCTAAAATTCTAATAATGCTATTATTAGAAATTGAGAAAACTTAAAAATATTTAATTCAGTTTAAAAGAATGATGTTATATTAACATAAATAACATATTTTTATGAAAAATCACCATATTTCCAAAAAAAAATTTAGTGAGGAGAGTGGTACTGTTTTCTGTTTTAAACTTCAAATACATGTACATACTGGACTAAAGGAAGAGAAAAGTCAGGAGAGGGCCAAAACTGAGCATATATTTCCCTGCAATCTTACCTTTCCTACAACCATCCAATCACTCACTTCCTGAGTGTCAGGAATTTCAGTGGTACATTCTGGAAACCATGACACCTGCTCACAGGCACTGGGCTACAAACAAAAAGAGAGGCAAGTAAGTCATGTAAGACAGACCCTTGGGGCTATGCCTCAAATCATCAGGACTTCCCCAAAACAATCAAGAGGGACTGAGCCAGACTAAGAAGGGTCCAGGTTGCTGAGGCCAAATACAGTAGTCAGACATGAGACGTGAGAGCCAAAATTCTAAAGTTTAACTTCTGAAGGTCAACTCCAATTCTGGTCTGAATCCTTAGAAAACTTCCCAGACCTTTGAGATTTTTTTCACTTGTTCCAATATTACTTGATGAATACTTACTACACGCTATGCGCTTATAATGCAGAGTTAAGTAAGATATGGTCCTTAACCTTTATAATGAGAGCAGTGGGGACACAAAGTAGCAAACAGGTGGTGATCACATGCAATGTAAGTCTTTGGTAAGATAATCACATCAGGAAGACATAATGGCAACGACTCTCACCTCCTGATGTATTTCAAAGTGTTATTCACAAATAACCCAGAAAATGGCAAATAGGACTCCTAGCCCATTCATTCTAAGACAGAGGAGAAACTAGCAGTTCTAATGGCTGCTTCCTTTTATTTTTTCAATTACTTTCCCTATCAAGCTAAAACAGTGGTTCCCACCCTGGCTGGACAGTATGATCATATGCAGGGCTTTTAAAAAGTACTGGTGGATGGGTGTGGTGGCTCACACCTATAATCCTAGTACTCCAAGAGGCCAATGCAGGAGGATTGCTTGAGGCCAGGAGTTCAAGACCAGCCTGGGCAACATAGTGAGACTCCAAAAAAATAAATAAATAAAAAGTACTAGAGCCTGGGTCCTACTTCCAGAGTATATGATTCTGCTGGTCTGAGGTGGGGACTGGATACAGGTTTTTAAAAGTCCCCAGATGTATGGTGCGGGCAGGGCTATGTACCACCGGGCTAGAGAAATATGGATTATAAAACTTAAACAGGTGGCTAACCTGCATGGCAGCTTCACATATTGCCTCCCAGGCAAGTGTGAAGAAGAGATTCGCCATTGCAAATCAAAGCAATGTGATTAAAGGTAATATTACATGCTCTGAAAGGCATAAAATGGAATCACAATGCAAAGTCTTGAGGGCAAGCCAACCACCATCAACAGAAAAAAGTTGAAAAGAAAAATTACTGAAGCCTTTTGTCCATGAATCTGGTAGTGAATCATGGCTTCTCCCCCTGGTCAAATCCATTACCTTTAAAGCACAAATGGTTATAAATTATAAACTCCAGGGGAAAAAAGTTCACACACACTTGTATCATCCTTTCGAGAGAAAAGCAGACTCAGTCTCCCCATGGAAGTCCGAGTATCAGGACTGCCTACAGAGCGGGCTTTGAAGGGTCGGACCTTGCACTCTGCCTTCCTGGGCTGCAGGGCCACCGAGCACCCTCCCGGTGGTAAGCCCCAGGACTGGATATTCGCCGCAGGCCACGCAGACTCATCTGCCTTGAAGAAGTAGCTACCAACTGACAGTTGGACCAAACTCTTACTTGCAGGGTATCTTTTGTAAGAGAAAAACTGAATGATGGTAAATGGTAACTGCAACAGCTTCACCCCAAAAAGGAATTTCAGTAGCCTGTATCCATTAAGAACAGATATTATGGCCAAATTTCAGATTTTAAGTTTAGCATAGTTCAAATTCTGCCCCACTGAAAGGACGGGGACTCTTGTTTCCACACAGACGAGGACATGGAAAGCACTAGGTATTCCTGAGGCGAAAGCCTATACCTACCAACCAATTACAAGAGTTTACCCCAGTCTGCGCTGCTGTTCAGCTGGTGTTGCCTCACAACTACAAGGCAACAGCGAGACCACCCCCAGAACCCACTAGCTCCTGGCTTGTCAGAATCTCACTCTAAAGCCTTACTAGGCTTTTATCATGTGCAGGTTCATAGGAGTTCTTTCCTGAACTAGAACATCAGGGAGACAAATAAAATGCCAATTTTCCAGTGTTCAGAGCCACATCTGAAAGCTCAACTACAGCAACTACGTGGAAGGCCAGATACTTGTGTTCTATTTTCTCTAGTTTCAACTCTGTAATGGTAATCTCTCACCATGATTTTTAGGTGCATTTACTATACCTACTTCAAATCCTTTATGGAATAAGGCAAGACATAAGTAAATGAATAAAAATAAATTCTCAGCATTACCTATGCCATGAAAAGGGATAATAAGAGTTTCTTTTGGTTTTCAGGGTTAAAACAAATTCATACCCAAGTAGATTAACAGACTAAACCCATAGTAAAAAAGCTATATGGCATAAACAAGCACCTATTTAGAACTTGGACAGCAGAAAACCTGTGGAACTATAAGGACCTTCTTAGAAGGCATGTAACCCAGTCACTCACACAGTGGGAGAGTGGGTGCTCATTTGGCCTGCTTGAATCCCTAGGTAGCAGGTAGGGAGCCCACTACCTAATGAGGTATCCCAGTCCACCTGTGGAGAGCTGAATCTATTTATTAAAGTTCTCTGTGGAGTCAAACTCTGCATTGCAGCATCTTCTACCCACTGGCCTTAAGACAGTCCTATAACGCAACAGGAAATCTACCTTCTGTCACATCTCTCCCAGTCTTCTGCTTTCCATTCTGGATATCCCTTCTACTTTCATGTAAGAAACTAGGTGCACCCCCACTAACCACCTTGCTCGCACTGCCTCTGGCAATTTCTGGTTTGTTAATATGCCTTCTTAAAACCATGCATCCAAAAATACAAGTGGGTTTCTTGTCTCTTCCTCCCCACACCAGTTACCTCTGGCTCATCTCGCCAGTCCACGTTCAGCTCCTGATCAAAGCCCCGCAGGGTCAGACCCAAGCCTCTTCGACCTTTCTGATTAGAAGCCTCAACGATGTCCTTTCGACCCTGGCTGTATTTACCCAATCCTTCACCTTCCTTGAAGCCCATCTTGGCCTGAAAAAGAGAAGTAATGGAGCACAATTAATTCAGTCCAGTAGACATTTATTTTGCTCCTATCACATGCCAGACAGTGTGCTAAATCCTGAGAAATATAGATGGGTAAAGTCTAAAGCTTGCCTTCTAGCCTAATGAAGAAAAGAAGCATAAATAAATAACGGTGGTATAACTGTGGGCCCAGTGGCTGTCTATTCTGGAGGTGAAAGTCTAGGGCAACCAGAAGTTGGATAAATGAGAAGGGACCTCATAGCTGTAATTAAAAGCACCAAAAGTACTCAATGAATCTCTGTGGACATTTGTACAACTTACCCTTCCAGCTAATTTGTCTGATTAAGTGAGAAGCAGATCTAGAGTAGAGTTGATAAAGAGAACATAATTTAAATTGGAATCACCTCAAGCAAAAACTTCTACCTTACCCTTACCGAGTCAAACGTCTTACTAGGCGAGGACAATGAGGGCTTGTAGGAGTCTACTTAATCAAGAAAATAACTGAAAACTCGCTTCATGTAAAACTGAGGTATGTATTAAGGTATTAATACTATCAAGATCCTGAGACAGAAACACTTTTTAAAACGTCACAACTGTCTATAAGCTCACACTAAACTCTAGAGTTACTGGACCCAGGCTCATACCCCAAAGATCAGAGACTTGAATCCCAAACCCCACAGATTCTTGACTAATAAAAGAACTCCAATCCTAAGATCTAACTCTCCCTGGAGCATCTCTATTCCCTTTGAAAGAGGCATTACCAGCTCAAGAGTTGTATGGAATTCCTATGGTAGCCACAAATCCTTCCCCCAGGTCAAAGAGGCGGACTGAGTCACAAGCCTTCCCATCTTCCATTTCCCCAAAGCCTGTGGTTCCAAAACTAGAATCCTGACCTACGACTTTAGCAGTGGCAGTTCTCATTGCTAAATGAATCCAACAGAAAATGGAAGAGTCAAATAGGATATTCCTGAAGCAGACAGAAAGCAAACTTAGATTTCCCTAACCTTTGCACATACACTAAATTAGGATAAGGAAAGTGAGCAGGTCATCCTATTCACCTTCCTTCCTGTGATGTATCAGTGGGGTATGAAAGTTGAGAAAGAGAATCAGGCTTTCTTTTGGCAAGAGAATAAATGGGATATTTCCATTTATTTTAGCTACCTGGGAGTGAACAGGATTTTAGTTACTTCTTTTGCGATTACTCACTAAAGCAAAAACTCACAGCACGAAGCCTTGTTATACATTGACACACATTCATATTTAGGAAAGTATATTCACACGTGCTTATAATAAGAATTAATTACTACGGATATCAAAAGGAAATCCAGCTCCGGACAGAACAGGAAAAACAGGCCTAAGCAGGCACTTCCCAAAGATGATTCAAATGCGACAGATACTTCTATTGAGAAGGGGCCCATGCTCTGTCTACTAAATTTCAGTAGCTGAAAAGCAGAGGAAAAACCCATGCCCTATTTTCCTTTTCATACCAATACAAATTGCCATTCTCTCACTCTGCTGGTGGAGGTTTGGAAACACGACCCAAACACTGACATACCATAAGCTTCTGGGAAACACTATTATACATGGAGTAGCGAGAAGAAGTTCCCTCCACGAGGGAGTCTGCTTTGAATGCATCATCGAAAGAGTCAGAGCTGTGCTGCTTCCCCTCAGTCTCACTGTCAGATCCACTTAGGCTTGTGGTAGATGCTGGAAAAGAAAAATAAAAAAGTTTAAGTAAGTTTATGGCGTAAATTAGCCTTCAGAAGTCCAACTTTCATTTATTCAACTAGTGTTCAGTATATGCACTGTACACACAAAGTTCATTAAATGACCCAGGGTTAATCTCTTCTCTACCTCGTACTAGCTATGTAATCTGGGGCAAGTCATTGAAAGTTTCTAATGGACATGACACGACGGGATCTCAAAAATAACAGTTTTTTCGGGGGCAGGGTTAAAAACTTACCTATTGGGTACAATGAACACTATTCAGGCAATAGGCACACTGAGAGCCCTGACTTAAGCATTATAAAAGGTTTCCATATAACAAAAACATTTGTACCCCCTTAATATTTTGAAATAAAAATATATTTAAAAAAAAAAGTTTTCTTTCTCTACCCTTTCAATTTCCTCCACTACAAAACTGAGATGGTAATACCTACCTCACAGTATTGTTTAAAGATTAAATGAAATAACGTATTTGAAAGTCCATTGTCAAATATAGTGTATTTACTGAAGATACAGTTATTTCTGCTTGGCTGCTATTTATTATTTGAACATCAATTTTCTAACACTGATGCACAGTTTCATTTGCAACAATTCCATCATCAGACTAACAGTTTCTGATCGTTTAATCTCCTAGTTCTCTTTGCTTTCACAGTCCTTCAAACTTACAAGAGGGTAGGTCCATAATGCAGCCCAGAGAAGAGCTGACTCATAGAGAACCGGGGGAAGAACTAGGAGGATGAGGACAAGGGAAGGGAAGGAATGGGGGCAAGGAAAAAGAGAAGGAAAAGGAGGAAAGAAAGGAAGGACAGGGAAGAGGGGAGAAGCTCAGGCAGCACCACCAACTGGTGGTTGAGCATAAAAGAGACGCAGCTAAATGATCTAGGAGGGAGCTGGCAGCCTAGGTGGGCTAAGCCATCAGCCTCACTGTCAACAACCTCATTGTCAAAGAACTTCAAAAAAGATCCACCCAAGCAGCTGCCAGAGCGGTGGGCTACCTGTCCCCTAGACAAAGTGGGGTGATTCTCAGTCTGGATATTCACTGTGATTGGCTCTTTCCCTCTCTTATGTAGATAAAAGAATCTATTAACTTGAAAACTACTTCAACCCAGTGTAGTTTTATTAAGGGAGTTTCTTAGGCAAACTCACCTAAATCTGAAAATAGACTGTATCTCAAAAATTTGTCTAACAATTTCCACATATTCCCATTGAAAATTGCATAAATTGCAAAGCAGGAGAAATGCGGAACAGGAAATGAGGGTGGTGGTGTCCAATCTGATTCCAAGGCTTGAGAAGCTGAACATTGTTCAACAGTGCATGCACCTCACAAGTAAGTGTGGTCATTTAAGAATAAAATGAAAAAAATTTTTTCAATTTATGTGTATTATTCTTTCAAATGTTTATTAGCTGTCAGGATATGAAGGCTTGTTATTTGGACCTAAATATTAATACTCAATAAACTAAACTGTTAGGTATTTCTGTTGGTCTAGAGACAGGGTAAAGAAAATTAGGGCAACACTAAGGGCGCCAAGAACCAAGAAAGCCTGAGAACCTGTGCCCTATATATTGAAACGACAGATCACCAAGACGCAATGCTAACAGAACAGAAGAGCAGAAGTGCAAGACCATATGCATGAGCATGGCATCCTAACTCTTGTGTACCAAAGAGGGAAAATATGATTACATATTTTTATTTCTTATAATTGCATAAAGAGTTTTTGGAAGCAAAGATATACAAGACAACCAATAAAAGTGATTATCCACACATGCAGGGGTTGGAGCACGGAGACAGAATACCAAAATGATCACCTGGAACAAGTAAAATGAAACTTGATTTACAATTTTTATCACAAGAGTGTACACTGGTTATCTTTTTATATTTGCTGACTATGAACCATGTGAATATATTATCCATTAAAATTTAAAATAAATATGAAAAAACTGACTTAGCAATGCAATGTGGCACAATTCCTTTGAGGAAGGAAGGGAAGTCAATGAAGAAAGATGTTGGTTCAAAGCGTGGTTTCTTATGGGAGGTGCTGTGGAAAGGTACAGAAGGCAGCCATGTAAAACAATTCTTTATAGACCCAAGATGGTCACTATACGGGTATTTATAACTTGAAGATCATGCCATAATTCTAAAGCCTATCTGTGCTGACCCACCCATTTCCCTGCTAGAACACAACTGGCTAAGGGCTGACGTTCGGGAAGAAAGCCTTCCCAGCAGCCTGGGCCTGACTGACTCTCCCCTCCACCGTGCTCCAGCGGTACTAGTGCCCACACCATCAACACGGCACTCGTCACACTGCCTCAGAGCCAGTCATCGTTTGCCACATGCTGCCCACACTGGACAGGGTCACTCCTGGAGAGCAGGAACTGTGTCACAGTCAGCTTTGTATCCCCAACACCTGGTCTGGGGCTTTCCATTTAATAGAAATTAATTAAATGCTTACTGTAGTAAATTTAAAGATCTGTCAGCCAGGTGTCACTTTCCTAAGGACCTGATGAGTACATGACTCCTTAAGATATAATCTCTTATAACACCTCTGATAAGCAGTGCAAGATGTTCAGGCCTCAAGTTTAAGGATGAGGATGGAATACCTCTATCTAATAGAGAACTGGAGCCCCGTTGGGCTGTATTAGCCTCCCCTCCCCAGTCCACCCCAGTCAGCCTAAATAGGACAGAGCTTCAGAATGTTGATACTATTTAACAGATGAGAGTACTGCTTGGCTCAGGACTGTTGTTTAAAAGGTCCATGCTATATACAGTGGGGTGCTATGCACAAGTTACAACCCTCAGAGAGCTTAAAAATCTAATAAATATGATAAATACGCATTTTTAAAGATATAACATTTTATAAAAGAAAAGACAGTTGAACATGTATAAAAAAAATAGAATAAACTTAAAACCAAAATTCTGGCTCCTAACCAGTTAGCAAGAAGGAATTTGTATGCCCCTTATGAGAGGCACAAAATCTGTCCCTTCCCCTTGGTAGCTGTCCAATTCTCCTAATAAGGAGCAGACTTGCTTACATGAACCAATGCAGCACAGATTACAGAGTGCCAGGAGTGCCACTCAGAAGAAAAGACCCAGAACATTAACAATGAGTAACCATGGAAACTGAGAGGTGAGGTGATATTTTCTGTTTTGCACTTTCCTGCATTTTCTGCATTTGTGAGAAACAAGAATATATTAGTTTGAAAATCAGGGTAAAAAATAAAGCTATAAATATTAATAAACAGATTACCACTCCAAGCCTTGAGAAGAGGCTGGTTCCTTTCCAGAGAAATCTTCAGAGAGCAGCAGATCCCAGGGGAAAGGTCTCTGGAGTGGCTCCCACTATGCCTGGGCCTCTCATCTACTATCTCCCAAGCAGAGGAGAGAAACGCACTCTGCAATGGAGTGCCCGTATACTAAAGAACTGCACTTCGAAAGCCGTAGATTCTCTTCACTTAGTTGCTTCCATGCTTTCAGCCTGCACTGCTTAGTACAGAAAGACGTGGTACCAGGAATGCAGGCAGCTCCCAGAACACAGCCCTGAAGTTTCTTTTGGGTAGCCCAGTGAACCAGGGTCCCGACTAATCAGAAGCTGCAATGTTAAATCAGTTATTATTCCTTTTACCAGCTATC
The DNA here is from genome assembly GCA_963575035.1 of Avahi laniger. Lineage (NCBI taxonomy): Eukaryota > Metazoa > Chordata > Mammalia > Primates > Indriidae > Avahi > Avahi laniger. The sequence continues at coordinate 97,497 of CAUYSK010009650.1, forward strand.
TGGACAGTCACAAATCTACCTATGAAAAGTTTTAAAAACCTGGTATCCTTCTCAAAGGAGAGTGTGCCCTGGCTCCAGCCCTAGGTAGCTGCCAGGCTGTGAGATTTGCTTGAGGACCTAACAGTGAGCACTAGAATGGTGTGAACACCATTCCTGGGAGTGCAGGGTACCTGCTACCCTTGGATCTCAGACAGAGATCTTTTGTCTCCCTATGTCTTCATAACATCTTTGGGCAAAAATGACACGGAGGACCAAATTTGGGTGGAAGGCTCATTAGGCAAACCAGTGGTGATTCGGGTGCAAAATTCCAGCACCAGCCTTTGGTGCAATGATCTTTCTATTCCATTCCTCCTCCCAAGGTGTTATCTACTGTACACTGTCCTTTCCAGGTTCTCAGAGTGAGGTTGACAGGAGCTAAGATATCACCCTACTATTTCCTGTGAGATCAAGAAGTATGCTGGATAAGCAAATAAGTCTTATTTCTCTCTTTTATTCAGGTGGTATTATATAGCCAATTCTTAGCTTGACATGATTTAGCACAAAGCTCCCTAGATTCATCTTGATGTCCACAGACTGCCACAGCCACTACTTATTCTTACCCCCGGGCCTTTGGAGCTACTCTTTTCAAATGAAAAGGAGAAAATTGTCATGGCTGCAACAGGAACTAAAGAGGAAGTTTAGCTTCCCAAGACTGATAAGAATTTAGCAGACATTGAGCAGACAATTTTGTAATGAGGATATAAACTATAAGGAGTAATAACGTCAGCCTATTAAAATCATTAGTTTCATTAAGAACTTGCCAGGGTTGGATGGCATTACCATTTACCTTCCGGAAGGTCTCCTTCTAAAATCTACCAGAAAGCCCAAAACATTATTTAGGGTTTTCATTTAAGATTTCTCCTCTACCTGATAGAAATCATTATTAAGTCACTGTAAAGAAAGGTTTGCTTTATAGAAGAACCAGAGGCTTCCCAGCTGTCAGCAAAATTTTTCACATGGCAATAGAGCAGTAGGGCAAACATTCCAAGATTAAAAATGACAGTGACAAGCTGGGCACGGTGGCATGCATCCACAGTCCTGGCTTCTCAGGAGCTAAGGTGGGAAGATCACTTGAGCCCAGAATTTCAAGGCCAGCCTGGGCAACATAGTAAGACCTCATCTCTAAGAAAAAAAAAATTAAAGAAAAAATATATATACTGTAAAAAAAATAAAAAAGACAGTGAAACACATGAGAGGCGGCTCCAACCATTAATGGCCAAGGTGAGCAGCACACAGACACAGAAGAATAAATTATTAACTTTAATAAACATCACATCCTGCCTACCAATTGCTATGGAATATACTCATTCCTGTTTAAAGACTCAGTTTCTCCTTCATGCCAGACAAATGGTAACTCGTTAGAGCAATTTAAACAGATATCGATAAAGGAAGCTTTTGATTAAGGTCATGAATCTGGGCTGACAAGAAAGCGATGGTGTTTCAGGGCGAATAGCCTATTTAGGAAAGAATTAAATCTGGTGGAGGGAAGGAGCTTTTAATGTGATACTGGTGAAGGAAACCAGCAATTTCCAAAGCAACTGGCTGCAGGAGGGCCAGGAGCCCACACTAGATGCACAGTTAAGGAGAAAAGGGTATTTTCTTGGGGTCTAGAACACAGTTGCCCTGTGAGAAACAACCAAAAAGAACAAAATGGCCTCTCCTCACTTCAAAAGGCTGTTATTTGACAACAAATTTCAAAGAGTTTATTTACACTTGAAAATGCCTTCAAACTCCTTTTTTTTTTTTTTGAGACAGAGTCTCACTCTGTTGCCCGGGCTAGAGTGCTGTGGCGTCAGCCTAGCTCACAGCAACCTCAAACTCGTGGGCTCAAGCGATCCTCCTGCCTCAGCCTCCCGAGTAGCTGGGACTACAGGCATGTGCCACCATGCCCGGCTAATTTTTTCTATATATTTTTAGCTATCCAATTAATTTCTTTCTATTTTTGGTAGGGATGAGGTCTTGTTCTTGCTCAGGCTGGTCTCAAACTTCTGACCTTGAACGATCCA
>CAUYSK010009651.1:0-63690 GCA_963575035.1 Avahi laniger
CAGAGCACACTTAGCAGTGCAAGGGTATGGCAGAAAGAGCCCTAACTGCAGTTACCCAAGCTTCTTGGAGTCAAGATAAGGTGGAAGTTTACCCACCGTATGACTTGGGTGAGCTTCTGTACTTTTTAAAAGCTTAGTTTCCTTAAATTGAGGATAGTACAACCTGCTCTGCTTACCTCAAAGTCTTATTGTAAGGCTCAAATAAGAGAAATAGCTAGAAGCTCTAGGTAAATCTAAAAGGCAAGACAAAATCGAATCATTGTCACAATCAACCAAAACACTATAACCTGAGGAAAACAGCTCCCCTGTTGCAGGGCCCCTGGGGAGGGGCAGAGATGATGTTCATAAAGCATCTAATGAGGTAGCAGTGAATCAGCACAGGCTCTGTGACTCATCTGGCCAGTACGACATGGCAAAGTAATACTGCGCTAGTTGCTGGAGTTAGGACTTAAGAAACTAGCAGCTTCTGATTCCTGTCTCTTCCTGGAGGGTCTTGAGGAAGCCAGTCACCCCATAAAAAGTCTGACTATCCTAAGGAAGACCCCTGTGGTATGTGGAAGCCCGAGCTAGCTCATGGAGAGGCCAGATAGACAGAGAAAGAGACGCTGTTGCAGCCATCCAAACACAAGCACCATATACATGAAGCAACCAGTATCAGTAGCTGCAATGTGGAGGAAAACAGAGAAAACCTGCAGATAATCAGAACTGAAGCCCTAGACATAAGTGCCAGTAGAGCTAGCTCAGCTAACTCCAGTTCCCAGGCCTCCTGCGGCTGAGGGCCCAGACACTGTGGAGCAGAGATGAGACAGTCCCACTGTGCCCTGCCTAAACTCTTCCCACAGAAGCATGGAAAAAATAAAATGGTTGTTGACCTACTCCACTGACTTTGGGGATGGCTTGTTATGCAGCAAAAGATAACTAGAACACTGAAAGAGCAGTAAGATCATAGATCATCGAATCAGGCTGAATTATATTCCTTCTTCTTCTACTTAATTATTGTGTGCTCTTGGGCACCTTGATTAGTGTCTCTGAGTCTCAGTTTCCTTATCTCTCCAGTGAGTTAGATGCAATCACACCCATGTTGCAGGGTTATTGTAAGGAATATACAGGATGTATGCAGACTTGCAGGTATGAAGGAACACTTTAAAAATGGTAGCTATAATGATTATTTTAATTCTTGCTGAGATTTCAGCCCTTCTACATGAAAAAATGAAAATTTTTGGAAACATTTCTATAATTAGTATTTTAGTTTGATTCAGGTGAATACAAGCAGGCTGCCAGATTGCTGTCCTAACCAGGGCCCCTTTACTAGGACTCTACCCTGTTGAGACCTACTTTTCCCCAGGGGTGCCCCCGACACGCCCGGCAGCCTACCCAGTCTTCTCTTCCCCATATCCCTTTGAACCTGAGGCTCTATGTTGGATATCCAGGGACTCAAGTGCAACAAAAGGCTCCCAGAGTTAGGAACGATAAGTCAGGATCACAGTGTGGGGGTTCAGTCCTTTTGACCCTTCTAGCTAATTAAGCTCTTGGCTGAGAGTCTGGCAGAAAAGCATGAGGTTTTGATTTGCGGCCAACTTTATGCTAGGCACTCCGGCCAATCAATCCCTGTGTCACACTGTCAATCCTGGACGGGGTCTGCCTGGCTCTTTGGCAGTGATGTGAATGCCAAATAACCCCTCCGACTCCCCCCTCTGTTCCTTCATTTGCTTTCCCCTGCCACAGCCTCTGTCTGGTGTGGGGACAAGATGCGAGTGCAGGCTGCCTGCCCCCACTCCCCACGAGGCTCTTTAATTTCCTGACCCTCCAAAATCGAAGCCACCTCTTAGGACCTGTCTACAAAGACTGATCTATCAGTTCCAAATATCAACAGGGGGATGGCAGGCGATCATGAGAAACCAGGCTAGAGATTGGAAACGTGGCTTCTTTATAAATGTGTCAATTTAACTAGAAAAGATTTCCCTCACTTCTTTTTTCCTCCTCCTATATCAAAGTATAAGCGAGGAAAGATGAGGGCTGAGGAACTACAGGGAGTGAGGGAGACCACCCATCTTCGACACCAGGCCTTGCTTGCCGCATCCACGTGAGGACCTGGGTGGCTCCGAGCAGCCTGTCCCCGACACCCTCTCAGATACAAGGCGTCATAGTTGGCCTCCACCCTGTTAAAACAGCAGCCAGAGCACTGCAGTCTTGACATTTATTTCCCCATCTTCCTGTAAACACAGGAACCCCTTAATTAGTGCCCAGCCATCTCTGACATCAGACAGCAGCTCTCCTATGGGCAGCAATCCATTTATCACCGGCTAAAACCGGTCTGGCTTCCAGGAGCAATTGGTGCCCCCAGACAGCTTTCTCTGGAAAGAAAGAGCCAGAAGGGAGCCGCGGCAATGAAAAGAGAAAAATGTTCACAAGAACAGGCCAGAGCTAATTTTCTCAGGCGCTGCTGGCGGCTCACATGGCCCTGGCAGTGGCAGCGGGCAGGGGGGCCGCGGGGCACTTCTTCCCTCTGCGTCTTCTCAAAGGGAACTCACATTTATCGAACTGGGGGTTTGAGAGAACCCTATTGTACATGTCTGCTTTTATCTCAAGTTTGTAAAGGAAGAAACTAAGGCTCAGAGAAGTTGTCGTCACATGGCTAGTATATTTGTTTCAGTAAAAAAATAAAAAATAAAAAACACCATAAAAAACTTACGACAAACTGGGCAGCAGAAAACAACTGGAATTTATTTTCTCACAGTTCTGGAGGCGAGAAGTTCAAAATCAAGGTGTCAGCAGGGCCATCCTCTCTGAAGGCTCTAGGGAAGAATCTGTCCATGCCCCTTCTAGCTTCTCATGCTTGCCAGCAATCCTGGGCAAACCTCTGCCTCCATCTTCACACGGTCAAGTTCCCCCTTCTGTGTGGCTGCGTCTAAATTTCTCTTTTTCTAAGGACACCAGTCATTGGGTTAGGATATACCCTAATCGAACATGACCTCATCTTCATTTGATTACACGTGGAAGGGACCCTATTTCCAAATAAGGTCACATTCACATGAATGTGATCATGAATTTTGGGGGGACACTATTCAACCTAGTAAAGCTGTAAGTGACCAAGTTCAGATGGAAGTCCAGGTCTGTGTAAGGCTGGGGTTCTTTATGCCCAACAGACTGCTGCCAGGAATGTGTGTACAGGGAAATCTAGAAAATTGGTCCCTGGGCAATTTTCACCCATTCTCATGCGGGGCCTCAGTCGTAGAGCCAGGACAGCACTCCAGCCCACGTCCCAGCTGATCTGTGAGACAGAGCCCTTCGCCACCAGCATTGCTCTTTCACTCCTGTCCAGTCAACACCCAGGTTTCCCTCCGCATCCTTCTTGGGCTCCGTAAGCATGATCTCAGAAAGAAGTTTCTCTGGGCCCTGGCATCCAGCAGCCCTGAAACTGACCTCTAATCAGCTCACAGACACTGTCACGCTTCTTTCTGCCACCCTCCCTGGCACTTTCATGAAGGACAAATTCTGTCTCCCCAGCCACTGCCACACTCGACCTTCAAAAGCTGCTTTTTTGTGGCTACTTAATTCAGGGTGGTAGGAATTCATAACCACCAGCCCCAAACCCCCTGCAACATTCCTACAGATCTGTCAGGCATTTTCAGCTTAGAACCACTGCCTAAGGAGGCAGCAAGGGTGGTGGTAATGGTTGATTTGGGCTGTCGGCTTGACTGGATTAAGTCAGCCCCGACAGCCAGTAAGGTGTTACTTATTCTCAATGTTACACTAGGCACTGAGCCTGGCCTTCTTCTGCTGAAAGGGAAACCCAGGTGGTTTTGCTGTTGATTAGAATGATTGGGCTGCCCCAGGTGTATCTCCGAGAGTGTTTTCAGAGACAGGCGTGTGAGTCGTGGACTGAGTGGGGAAGATCCGCCCTCCATGTGGGAGGGCACCATCCAATTGTCTGGGGGTCTAGATAGAAAAAAAAAAAGGCAGAGGAGGGGTGAATTCTCTCTCTCCCGGTAGAAGGATGCCCTTCTTTTCTTGCCTTTGGACATCAGAACTCCAGGTTCTCCAGCCTTTGGACTCCAGGACTTGCAATGCAGCCCTCTGGGCCCTCAGGCCTTCAGCCTCAGACAGAGTCACACCATCAGTTTCCCTGGTTCTGAGGCCTTCAGACTTGGACTGAGCCATGTTACCAGCTTTCCTGGTTCTCCAGCTTGCATTCAGCCTGCCATGGGACTTCTCAGCCTCCATAATCAAGTGAGTCAATTCCCCTATCTTATTAGTTGTGTTTCTCTCGAGAACCCAGACTAAAACGGTGACATTTTAGAATGAGACAGACTGGAGTTTGACCTTGAGCCTTGCCTCATTCTAGCTGCACCATTAGTTACCTGTCTTCTCAGAGCCTTGGTTTCTTCATCTATAAGATGTATAAAATAATATTTACCTGACCGGGTTGTACTGAGAAAAAAATAGGATAACGTGTCCTGAGTATCTGTCACATCGTGAAGTCCCCAATAAATGCACAGTAGGTGCTGTCAGTGCCCTCTCCCCACCAGATCCCGGCCCCTACGGCTTCGGTGCACTCCAACCCGATTCCCAACCACCAGCACCTGCACTTCCTTGCCATTCTCCTGCTGCTGGAACCTACTTTGCCACCCAGAAGGGGGCCCTGAAATGCTAGGGAACAAATGACCGTCAGGGCCAGTGTGTAATCGCTCTGCTCCCTTATCCCTTGAGTGGGATGGCTTTGAGCTGCATGCCTTACACTGCTCCCAGAGGATCCCCAGTGATTTAAGCTCCAGTTGTCCACAGTGGTGGCTGGCTTGATAAAGTGCCCTTTCTTGGCCATGTTGCTTTCCTGTCCCTCTTCCTCACTCCTCTCTCCATGATCTCTCTTCACCTCCCAAATAAACTCCAGTAGCACCCCCTCAGCTGTGGGGGAAACATTCCAAGACCCGAAGTGGGTGCCTGAAACTGCAGATAGTACCAAACCCCATAGAAATTATGTTTTTTCCTATCCATACATACCTACAATAAAGTAGAATTTATAAACTAGGCACAGTAAGAGATTAACAACAATGACTCATAATAGTATAGAGCAATTGGAACAATTTCACAGCATCACTACTCTTGTGTTTTGGGGCCATTAGTAAGTAAAATTAGGATGACTCAAATGCAAACACCACGATACCCAGACAATCAATCCAATGACTAAGCTGGCTCCTAAGCAACGAATGGGCAGGTAGTATTTATAGCCCAGATATGTTGAACAAAGGGATGATTCACATCCCAGGACGCAGAGAGACAGTGCAAGATCTAAAACTTTGAATTATCTATTTCTGGAATTTTCCTTTTAATATTTTCGGCCACAGTTGACTGCAGATAACTGAAACTGGGGAAAGTGAACCTGCGGACAAGGGGATACTACTGTACTGGCACCCAAATCCTTGTCTCAGAGTCAGCTTCTGGGGAAAAGTAAAACTGTAACAACTACACACATCTCATCCATAAGACTCTGACGGCAATAAGAATTCTTCCTTATATTGAGCCGAAATCTGCCTCAGTCTTGTCCCCCTAAGTAATCTGAACAGTTTCCCTTTCCTTTTTTACTCCAGAGACCTCCGAAAACAGCTCTCCTCAGCCACCCATCTTGCCTTTAACCCACCAGTAAGTCTTCTGTCCTCTACTGTGAGATTTCCTGTGTTGCGTCCTCATTCCTCAGATTCTAAGTCTCCTGGACTGTCTCCCCAGTTCTGCAGATCTGTCTCCTCTCCTCTTGGTGTGACGTTCTCCACCCTATTTCCAGGTACATAGTTTACTCTGTTTATACCAAACCACTGGTCAGATCTACTTTTATGATTATGGTATTATGATTGAGGGAGAGGAGGAGGAGAAAGAAGGAAGGAAGGAGGAAGGAGAGAAGGGAAAAAAGAGGAAAAGGAGGAGGAGAAGACGGGAAGGGGGAAACAATCAGGGTAGCTGGCTCTTTCTCTTAGAGATTGCTCTCTAATTCCTACGACTCAGCCAGTGCTTCTTCCAGCTCTGGGTAGCAGAAAGCATGATTTAGGGACCACGCATATCTGGGTTCAATCCGTTAGCATATACTCAGAGCCCACTGTGTGGTAGACTGAGGGAATTGAGAAAGGAAAGATGCAATTCCTGACACTCAGGAGCTCCCTGCTAACAGAGCTGCCTGGCAGCCTTTCCCTCTTATGATAGTAGCACCCTAATATTTCCTTTGAGGAATATTCTCTTTCAAACTTTTAGTCCATGTGCTTTGGATGAAGACTACTACTGTGTCTCACCAATCAAAACATACCATTCCCTCGGCCACATAATAAATGAGGGATGAACACAGAACTAAGCTGTGCCAATAAGAACCCTACTGGAGTTTTCTGCAGCCAAATCATTTGGAGGTGTTATCTTTCCTCTGGAGTTGTTCATCTTGTAGAATGGAAGCTACTTGTGAGTCTCCTTTCATCTTGATAGAGAGGCCTAATGAAGAAGCTAATACAGAGGGAGACAGAGCTGAGAGTTGGAGGAAGAGAGGATACCTAATGACATCACTAACAATATCATCTGAGCACCAAAATATGGCCATGATTGAGGCCAGCTACCTGGGGCCTTTTTAGTTTAAGAACAAATAAGCTTTCCTTTTTTGTCTAAGCAAGTTTGACTTGTTTTCCTATCACTTGCAACCAAGAGTATTGACAAACACACAGATGAGCAGACACTTTTAATATGTGATTATGTGCCATTGGTTCAACAAATATTTATTGAGCAGCTACTCTGAATGTAATTTAATTTTCCATATTTCTCTTGACCTAAATATTACAGACTATTAACAATTTTGCACTGAAAGACCAGGCAATGTTTCTCTAGGGGGTGTCACTTGAGCTCAGTCCTAAAGGACAAGCAGGAGTTTGACTGCAGTAGAGAAGCAAGTTCCAGGCAAAGGAATTAGCACATCCTAGAGCACAGATGTGAGAGAGAGTTTAAAACACATTTGATTTAGTGTTCGGTGCTATAGATGATTGGAAAGGAGCTGCATCATCTCTTAAAATTTTAGTTTCCTCATCTGTTAAATGGCTAAAAGAAGTTAGTTAGCCATTTAGCAGAAGTATTATATTTTGAGAATTACATGCTAAACATATAAAAGTCATGCATAGCTTACCAATGGGGATACATTCTGAGAAATGTGCTGTTAGGTGATTTCATTGTATGAACATCATAGAGTGTACTTACACAAACCTAGATAGTACAGCCTGCTACACACCTAGGCTATACGGTACAGCCTATTGCTCCTAGGCTACAAATCTGTACAGCATGTTACTGTACTGAATACTGTAGGCAGTTGTAACACTATGGTAAGTATTTGTGTATCTAAACATATCTAAACATAGAGAAGGTACAGTAAAAGTATAGTATAAAAGATAAAAAAAAAATGGAACACTTGTACAGGACATTTACCACGAATGCAGCTTGCAGGGCTGGGAGTTGCTTTGGGTGAGTCAGTGAGTGATGAGTGATTTCGAAGGACTAGGATGTTACTGTGCACCACTGTAGACTTCATAAACACCGTACACTTAAGCTATAATAAATTTATTTAAGAAATTTTCTTTCTTCAATAATAAATTAACCTTAGCTTACTGTAAATTGTTACTTTATAAACTTTAAAAGTTTTTTAACTTTTTGACTCTTACAGTATCATTTATCTTAAAACACAAACACATTGCATGGTTGTACAAAAATATTTTTCTTTCCTTATCTCCTTATTTTATAAGCTTTTTATATTTTTAAAATTTTTTACATGTTAAATTTTTTTGTTAACAACTAAGATACAAATACACATATTAACCTAGGCCTACACAGGGTCAGGATCATCAACATCACTGCCTTCCACCTCCACATCTTGTCCCAATGGAAGGTCTTCAGGGGCAATAACACACATGGAGCTTTCATCTGCTATGATAACAATGCCTTCTTTTGGAATGTATCCTGAAGGACCTGCCTGAGGCTGCTCTACTGTTAACTTTTTTTACGTAAGTAGGAGTACACTCTAAAATAATGATAAAAAGTATAGTATAGTAATATATAAGCCAGTAACATAGTCATTTATTATAATTATCAAGTATTATGCGCTGCACATAATTGCATGTGCTATACTTTTATATGACTGGCAATGCAGTAGGTTTGTTTACATCAGCATCGCCACAAATATCTGAATACTGTGTTATGCTGCAATGTTACAACAGCTATGACATCACTAGGTGATAGAAAATTTTCAGCTCCATTATAATCTTACAGGACCACAGTCATATATGTGGTTGGCCATTGAGCAAAATGTTGTTATGCAATGCATGACTGTGTAAAGCACCTACTATAATCTATAAATAGATGATATTCCACAAATGTTAGTTTCTTTTCTAAGTGCTCATTTCTTATACAGTATATGTTCTACAACTTTTGTAAAGATTCATATTAAGCTCATTGAGCTAAGGAAATGACTTCAGATGGCAACTTGAAACCATGAGAACAAATTAAGAGAACCAGAAATGATAGATAAGAAGGTTAATATAACAAAAGCTATAAATATATACTAGTTTTCCTTCCTTCTCTCATCTCTTTAAAAGATATAAAGTTACATAAATAATTAAAGCAATGCATTGTTATGTTTATAACATTTATAGATATAAAATTTATTTTAAAAAAGCCACAAAAAAGGAGAAAAGAGAATAAAGCTATCTAGAAGTATAATATCTATATTTCACTGGAATTAAGTTAGTGTAAGCCTGAAGCTGATTCTGATAAGTTAAGATGTATATGTTAAGTCCCAAAGCAACCATTGAGGAAATAATTTTTTAAAAAAGTTTAAAAAATCATTAAAGAAATTTAAATGCTATATTAAAAACATATTCTTTCAATACAAAAAAAAAGCAACAATCAAGGAATAGTGACAAAAGAGACATGAGACATATAGGGAAAAAAAAATAAAATAGCAGATGTAAATCTAACCATATCAATAATAACAACTATGTCAATGGACAGAACAATCCACTCAAAGGGCAGAGATTGCAGACTAGATAAAACACATTCCAACTATATGTTGTCCACAGGAAACACTTTAGATTCAAAGATACAAATAGACTGAAAGTAAAGGATGGAAAAAGATATTATGCAAACAACAACCATAAGAAAGCTGAAGTGGTTATACCAATACCAGACAACACAGATGTTAAAGAATGTTAGTAGAGATAGAGGGACATTTCACAGTGATTTTTAAAAGGGTCAATCCATCAGGAATACATAATTATAAACATTGTGTACCTAGTAGTAGAGCATCAGAATATATGAAGCAAAAATTGACAGGAATAAAGTGAGAAATAGATATTTCAACAATAATAATTACAAACTTTTTTAATACCCCACTTTAAATAATGAACAGAACAATTAGACAAAAGATCAATAAGAAAATTAAACAGTACTATAAACCACCTAGATCTAACAGACAATTGTAGAACATTCTACCCAACAAGAGCAGAATACATATTTATTATCTCCAGTGCATACAGAATATTCTCCAGGATAGACCATATACTAGGCCATAAAAAAACCCAACAAATTTAAAAGGGTAGATATAATACAAAATATATTCTTTGACCACATGGAATGAAATTAGAGATTAATAACAAAAATCTGGGAAAATTACAAATAGGCAGAAATTAATCAACATACTCTTAAACTACCAATGGCTCCAAGAAGAAATATAAAGGAAAATTGGAAAGCATTTGGAGAAGAATAAAGATGAAAATACAAAATATAAAAACTTAGGAGATACACGTGAAGTTGTACCTAAAGGGAAACATATAAATGCCTATATCAAGAAAAAAGAAAGATCTCAAATTAATAACCTATGCTTCCACCCTAAGGCACTGGAAAAAGAAGGACAAAGTAAACTCAAAGCAAGCAGAAAAAAATAAAGATAAGAGTGGGCATTAATGAAATAGAGAATTGAAAAACAATAAAGTCAGTGAAATAAAAAGTTGGTTCTTTGAAAAGCTCAACAAAATTGACAAACCTTAGGCTAGACTGACCAAGAAAAAAATGAATGAAGATTCAAATTATTAGAATCAGAAATGAAATGATTTTACTGCCAACTTTATAGAAATAAAAAGGATTATAAAGACATACTCTGAAAAATTGTATGCCAATAAATTAGATAACTTAGGTGAAATGGACAAATTCCTAGAAAAATATAAACTACTGAAACTGACTTTAGAATAAATAGACAAACTGAATAGACCTATAACAAGTGAAGAGATTGAATTAGTAATCAAAAACTACCCACAAAAAAAGTCCAGGTACAGGTGACTTAACTGTTAAATTCTATCAAATACTTGGAGAATTAATGTCAATTCTTCACAAATTCTTTATATACATAAAGAATTATATCATTATATTATATATTTATAAGAGAACACTTTTAAAACCATTCAGTAAGGCCAATATTGCCTTGACACCAAAACCAGACATAGATAGACATTGGAAGAAAAAACTATGGACCAGTATTATGAATATGGATACAAAATATTCTCAATAAAATACCAGCAAAACCTAGCCTAGCAATATATAAAACTAATACAATATGACCAAGTGGGATTTATTCCAGGAACGCATGGTTAGTTTAATATCTGAAAATCAATTAATATAATATACCATATCAACAGAATAAAATATAAAACCACATAATCATTTCCATAAATGCAGAAAAAGCACTTGACAAAATTCAACAATCCTTTATGATAGAAACATTCAATAATGTAGGTATAGAAGGTAATTTCTTCAACCTAACAAAAAGCAGCTACAAAAAACCTATACCTAATAACTTACTTAATGGTAAAGACTAGGTGCTTTCTCTCTAAGATCAGGTATAAGAGTAGGATGCCTTCTCTCATCACTTTCATTCAACATACAACATACTGGAAGTTTTAGCCAGAGAAATTAGGCAAGAAAAAGAAATAAAGTGTGCTCAGATTGTAAAGGAAGAAGTAAAACAATCTCCATTTGCAGGAGACATGATCTTGTATATAGAAAATCCTAATTCACTAAAAAAACTATTAGAACTCATCAGAAAGTCCAACAAGGTTGTGGTATGAAAGATAATAAACAAAAATTAACTGTATTTCTGTACACTTGCAATGAACAATCTGAAAATGGTCCACTGTAATAACTAGTTTTTCCTTTTCAGTAAAAATTAAGACAGGGTGGCGTTAGATTTTTCTCTCATTGTTCTTCCTATTGATATTTGAAAGTTTAAAAAAATTTCTCCATTTATTAATTTTAAAAATGCTTTTTGAATGTTTGCTATGTTGTTACTCTGTGTCTGTGTATACAGACATCTGAGGATATGTTGATGGTATTCTCTTGAGAATTTCAGGTCATTTTTGTCATTGCTGACTTTTTTGTGTCATGCCTATGGCCAAATCCTCATGGGCAACATATCAGGAAACAAGTTTCATTTTCACCTTGTAAAATAAACTGTGTTCCAACATAATTCCTAAGTTACTTCTTTGCAACTCAGAATATTCTGTTTTAGCATTGTTCGTAGAGTAGCCCACAAACATCATTTAACCCTGTATCTGGCTAAAATGCTGCCAAGTAAATTTCACTTCTTTGAGAGGCTTGTCCCAAGTATGCACTATTGAGATTGCTCCCATTATCCACCTGTCAACTTTCACAGCAGACATTACATTGAATTAGTTATTTGCTTTTCTTTGTGTCTTTTTCAAAAAGAGTCAACTCAGCAAGAGCAGGAGCTGTGTCTGCCTTGTTCACCTCTGCCCCTCTAATGCTTAAAACAGTGTCTGGCACATAGTAGGGGCTCAGTTAATATTAGCTAAATGAATAAATGGACTCTATTTGCTACCAGTATTATTAAATCAGACAGAAAAATTAAGCATCAGGTATAAGAAGACAACAGGAGGTGCTAGAATGAGTGCTAAGTAGAGAGGAAGGAGGTTTAACACAAACCCTGTATCATCACCCAGCCATGTGATCTTCAGCAAGTAACTTTCCTTCTCTGAGTCTTAGTTTCCTCAGAATAAAATATCTCTAAAGTCCTTCCCAGAAATAGAATGAATACTTGAATTTACTTATCTCGCACAATGCTACTTGAATAGGGACAGGCGTGATTAAACAAAGATGGAGAGATACACGGAAAGTTTCACAGAAATTCTGAAGAGGATTTCTCAGGACTTTGTAAGTGATGGTACCGTTCGTACAATGTCTTCATTTTCCCTGAACACTTAACAGCTCTCTTTTTTCTAGCTCTAAGTATGTCATTAGAGTGTCCTTATGCCCATCATTTGTAATTAGGGCCACTTTTGAGCTCACAACAAGTCTAGAGAAAGAGAGTTTGATGGTATAATTAGGTTAGAGGCAGAAAAGGACGTGGGTAAGATGTGTGTGCTTGTGTAAGAAGGAGATGGCTTGAGATGAAGCAAATTGGTTTGTAAGCAGTAAATGGAAGGGAAAAAAAAAACGCAGAAAAATAATTCTCATGAAGAGGAAGAAAGGAGGTGGCGGGGAAGAAATGCTGGATGAATCAGTGCTTCACACTGTGCATCCAAAGGCAGTATCAACTCAGAGCGATCTGGGGCAAGCAAAGAAGATTGTAATTCTATGTGAGAGGAGAGAGTAACTAATCTTTTGTTGTTGTTTTAACTTTTTGCTAATAAAGGACATTCTCTTTTTACTCATACTTCAATTCTCATGCAACTGGGGTACAATTTTGATGCCTTAATCTATCATATATAACTCCTTCTATAGCCTGCCATCCAACTAGGTAGTCAGCTCTGTGCTAGTTGCCTCTGGGGTAGAATCTGGCAGGACCAAAGGCAAAATTGTCCTGAAAATCTCTCCTCAAATAGCCAATTTGTCCTAGAGAATCAGGAAGGAAAAGGCTGTCCTCTAGATCACAAAGAGACAGCCTAGGCTGGATGGAAGCAGAGGATAAGGGCAGAGAGGTGGATGGTTCCTAGAACAAAGACCCAGACAACGTGTCAGAGACACAGAGCAGAGGGAACTTGGTCGGTGCCTCCTGGAATGCTACAGGGTGGAGATGCAGGACCTGCAAAATGATTAGTGCCTTTTGGACCCTAGACAGTCCCAGCAAAATCTCTGTGTCCCAAGCATGGCATGGAGGAAATGTCAATGAATCTCAAGAGGGTAATGAAGTTTCAGCAGCTTTGTAGAAGGACAAGATACCATTCTATACTCTCCAGTCCTCAATAAACATACACACTTTGGCACCTGTTGTATCTGTTGTATCCCCCAAAAAGATATGTTGAAGTTCTAACCCCTAGTGCCTGTGAATGTGACCTTATTTGGAATGACGGAGTTCAGAACACACTATTCCAAAGTATGGCATCTGGTCGTACTGAATGCGTTAAGCTGAAGAATTTGAGAAAATGGCAGAAGCACGAAGGTCTCTAAGCCTTTCACCAGCTCTTTTCCCTTGAAGTATATCTTAATACCCAGGAATGATTTTCTGACTTTCCCCTAAAGCAGGTCATAAGACCCTGTGTCCTCCCTATACCCAGAGGAAAGGAATATCCTTATTTCCAAAGATGAAAGGACACAGAGAAAAATCAGAACAAATAGGCCTTGCTAAATTCCCCCAGTTTACTATACTTACCTCATATTCTTTGTCCTATCCTGTTTCTCCAGGACTGTCCACTGTTCATCCAACCTACTTTTAAAAATGCTCAGGTTTTGGCCAGGCGCAGTGGCTCACGCCTGTAATCCTAGCACTCTCGGAGGCCAAGGCAGGAGGATTGCTTGAGACCAGGAGTTCAAGACTCAGCCTAAGCAAGAGTGAGACCCTGTCTCTACAGAAAAATAGAAAAATAATTAGCCAGGCAACTAAAAATAGAAAAAATTAGCTGGGCATGGTGACACACGCCTGTAGTCCCAGCTCCTTAGGAAGCCGAGGCAGGAGAATCATTTGAGCCCAGGAGTCTGAGGTTGCTGTGAGCTAGGCTGATACCATGGCACAGCCCAGGTGACAGAGCAAGGATTCTGCCTCAAAAAAAAAAAAAATTCAGTTTTTAACTATTTCTTCAGGTCTTTGTTTCCTAATGGAGGTTCCCATGTCATGTAAAACTTACATTAAATTAATTTGCATGCTTTTCTCTTGTTAATCTGTCTTTTTTTCTTTTTCTTTTTTTTTTTTTTGAGACAGAGTCTCACTCTTTTGCCCAGGCTAGAGTGAGTGCCATGGCGTCAGCCTAGCTCACAGCAACCTCACACTCCTGGGCTCAAGCAATCCTCCTCCCTCAGCCGCCTGAGCAGCTGGGACTACAGGCATGCGCCACCATGCCCGGCTAATTTTTTCTATTATTTTCAGTTGTCCGATTAATCTTCTATTTTTAGTAGAGACGGGGTCTCGCTCTTGCTCAGGCTGGTTTCAAACTCCTGAGCTCAAACAATCTGCCCGCCTCGCTCGGCCTCCCAGAGTGCTAGGATTACAGGCGTCAGCCACCGCGCCCGGCCAATCTGTCTTTTGTTATAGGGACCCCAGCCAATGAACATAACACGGGTAGAAGCAAAAGATATTTTTCCTCCGCTACAGGAAATAGGGTATTTATAGATGTAATCAGGTTAAAATGGTGTCATACTGGATTACAGTGGGCCCTAATCCAATATGGCTGCGGTCCTATAAGAGAAAAAAGCAGACATGGAGGGAAGATAGCCATGTGGAGACAGAGATTGGAGTTATGCTGCCACAAGCCAGGGAACTCCTTAGGCTACCCAGAGCTGGGAGAGACAAGGAAGGATCCTCCCATAGAAGACTTAAGAGGCAGTATGGCCCTGCCAACATCCTGATTATGGATTTCTGGCCTCCAGGACTATGAGCAAACAAATTTGTTGTCCTAAAAACACCCAGTTTGTGACACTTTATTAAGGCAGCCCTAGGAAACTAATCAGCACCCTAAAAGATCTCAGAATTGGAATACAATCCAAGAAAAGAAACTCTGTAAAAGTAAATAAATACAAATATAAAAAACAATTTAAATTCAAAAATTTACCTCTATCCAACAGGAAGAAAGAACTTTCTCCCCTCCTTTCATTTTAACATTGTCTTTAGAAAACTTGATATTGTAAATGCTTTCTCTGTTTCTGAGATGTACGTAAATCTTTTTAAAAGCTAAATAAGCCTCTTTCCAGTTTTGCATCACAAGAATGCCTCTTCCTTAAAGGCCCCAAGAGCCATCTCTTTTAATGTGGTCACACACAGTCAGCTCAGAATAAATCTCTAAATTATTTTAGAGTTTGAGTTTTCCACCGACAATTCCAACAGAATCAAGTTTGAATTTTTCAAGTCGCTAACCAGCATGATGCCCCTATTCAAAGAATCAATTTGTGCTTCTCTTTCTGTCCTTCTGAATCTTGCAGGAACTTATTACTGTGAAGGGACACCATGCTCTAATGGTGAGGTGGTCTCTCTCAGGGTCTCCCCAGCCTTTGATCTCCCCTACTCCCCTCAACCCTATATAGGGTTAACCTTAATCTCTTAGCTACACGTAAGGAAATCGGAAAAACCAAGGTGGTTTTTCGTATTCTCTCACTGAACACTTTGTGACCCCTGGTGTGTAGGCTTTTTCCCCCCCAGACAACCAAAGCAATTCCGAAGGATAAACTTAACCTTAGAGAGGGGGCCCTTTCCCCTCTCCAAAGGTTGGGGTGCTGGGCTGAAAGTTCCAATCCTCTAATCACAGGGTTGGTTTCCCCGGCAACTCGTCCCCTTCCAGAGGCTATCCTGGAACCTACAGCCACCAGTCACCTCATGAGCATACAAAGCACACTCTTACCACTCTAAAGACTACAAGGATTTTAGAAGCTATGGGTCAGGGAAAAAAAAAGCACCAAATACATATATTTTACAACAACAGCACACTAAACTTAACTGGAATGTTATCCATGTTGTGTGGAAAAAACTCAAAAACCGTTTTTCCTCTGCTCTCACACGACAGCAATCATTAGCACAGAAGACTTTTGTGACCAAATATGGTTTCTCCTCACCACCAAGCGAGCAATCAATTCTGCAACAGGTACCAATGGGGGTCCTCCAGTTTAATTCCACCCCTATCTACCTGGAGACATTATCAGATCCCACAGGGTTAAACCTCAGCCCCCGAAAGTGCATTCCCCCTCTACACACACAGCAATCACAAGCCCAAGCTTCCAGAATTTCTGACTGATCGGCTTCAAGTTGGGGTTCCCCGACCCCCTCTTTGGGTTCAATTAATTTGCTAAGAGGGCTCACAGAACTCGAGGAAACACTCACTTACATTTTCTGGTTGTGTTACAAAGGTTACTGCAAAAGGCACATATTAAGAGATGCGTAAGGTGAGGCATGTCGGAAAAGGGACGCAGAGCTCCTCCGCGGTCCACGAGGTCCACCCTTCAGGAAGCTCCACGCGTCCGGAAGTTCTCCCAAGGCCTTTTGGGATTTTATGGAGGTTTTTACACAGGCATGAGTGATTAAACCATTGGCCATTTGTGATCAAATTGACCTTTAGCCCCTCTGCCCTCCCCGGAAGTTAGGGGGTGGAGCTGAAAGTCTCAACCCTCTAATCCTTTGTCTTTCCAGTGACCGGTCTCATCCTGACGGTCAAGGGATGCTCCCGCTTCAGTCTCCTGAGTCGCTGAAACTACAAGTAAATGCACCCAGATAATTTGTTATTTTTTGTGGAGATAGGGGCCTCAATATGTTGCCAAAGCTGGTCTCGAACTCCTGGCCTCAAGGGATCCTCTGGCCTCGGCCTCCCAGAATGCTAGGATTACGGGCGTGAGTCACCGAACCGGAGCCTGGCCAAGTTTCTCCATATGTGGTTGTGCAAACACACTAACCTCCTCTCGTAACAAGTAGTGAGTGTCGACCAATCAGAGCCGAGTTTCGGCCAATCGCAGGTGGCCAACTGTTGAAACGCGTACAAGTAGGGCTACCACAAACCAATCCAGCTGTTCCCCTACGTCACTTCCGCTTTCTGGTCCATTTCCTTTTTCAGTATAGAAATATTATTTGACCGCGTGGGCAACCCCCGAGTAGCTCTCAACCTAGTCTGGCTCTAGAAGCTGCTCAGTTATAGATAGTTCTTTGCTCAATTAAACTGTGCAATTTATCTGTGTAAACTTTCTTTTTACAGGTGGTGTATGAAGTAGAATTGGAAGGAGAGCGTCCAGCAAACCCCAGGAGCATTGCGTGGCCATATGAGATGGCGGCTGCACAACCCCATGGGTAATCTCTTAGATTCTGAAACTCCACGATTTGTGTTATCAGCTAGGGTACCAAGTTGGGTTTGAGGAAATTTTTGACCCGAACTGGGCTCAGAAGTCATGACATGCGCAGTGGCTCGCACCTGTAATGCTAGCACTCAGGGAGGCTGAGGCGGGAGGATCCCTTGAGCCCAGGAGTTAGAGGTCGCAGTGAGCTAGATTGCGCCACTGCACTCCAGCCTGTGTGACAGAGCGAAAGTCTGTTTCAAAAAAAAAAAAAAAGTCATGACTCAAGCTAGACTGGGTCCAGGATCAGATTAGATCCGAAAATTAACTAGAATGAACCATCCAGTTAGCGGCCTCTAACTGGGTCAGACAGAAACTGGCACTAAATGGAATACTGAGGTTCGCCCTCCAGCTTTGGAAAATTCACGGGGATTTTTGTATTCTATCACCTTCCTTTCTTTGTCTTGCATCCTTAAAGACTCTTTACAGGCCTGGTACAGTGGCGCATGCCTGTAATCTAGTACTTTAGGCAGCCCAGATGGCAGAATCACTTGAGGCCAGGAGTTTGGGCAACATAGCAAGAACCTATCTCTACAAAAAAATAGAAAAATAAGCCTGGTGTGGCGGTGCATGCCTGTAGCCCTAGCTACTTGGGAGTTTGAGCCTAGGAGTTCAAGGCTGTTGTAAGCAATGATCACTCCACTGCACAGCAGCCTGGGCCACAGAGCGAGCCTGTGTCAAAAAAATAAATAATTTTAAAAAGACTCTATACAAAAAGCAAATAAAAAGCTTAAGCTACTAATTAATAATAAAAAATTAAATCTGTATCTATAAAGGAAATCTTCATTTGTAAGGGTGTCTGTAAAAGTGAAATTTGTTTTTTTTTCTTTTGAACAAGATTTCCCTGTAGTACTAATAAGAAATATTAAAAGATTTTTGTTTACCTTTTGAGTAAACTGTGGAAAAAATAAAAAGAAGGGAGAAGAGAGACAGATTCTGTCTCATGCTGTCTTTGTTAAGTCTTTTGATTGTTTGGAAAACTGAGTCTCTTCTCAATGAATATAGGTTTTTCGTTTTTAAAAACCTTTTAATTACCACGTTGACTAAATAAGTGACTATTATTTTACAGTGACCTATGTTCCTATTTTGATGAAGTGTTTTAAACCTTTGACATATTTGATTATCTTACAAAAGTAAATTCCAAATTCCAAAATTATGTCTTTTCTACCTTAGACTAACTTTGGGATTTTCCACAGGGCCCCTTGAAGCATCCAAAAGAGATAGTAGGCGTTATTTGATGTGTTAAATTATATGGGAAGGATTGTCAAATAAGAAATGATGTTTACGGCTGTAATGACAAAAGGTGATCCCATTTGCTGGGAATTAACACTGGAACTGACCCTTCTCTGGCAGTGAATAATATAAGCTATAGCTCCCCGATCTACTGTAAAGAAATACCTTTAAGATTTAGAAATAAGGAAAGAAAAATTCTGAAAATAAAAATTGTATAGTAGTGAAGATAATTCAGAAAGAAAGAGTACATATTTGAATTTCCAATCTATGCAGTATAGGGCACATAGGAAGGAAGGGAAGCAGGGAAAGAAAAATAACTGATGACTCCTGATAAGAGGTATGAATAAATTGTCAAGTCCCTATAAGGTTTACACTGGAATAATGAGGCCCAATAACTCTAAGTTTGGATAAAGCATTTTTCTGTGTCCTTCCTGGCCACCTACAGTCTAACACATACACGCGTACATTAGATGTGGAAGCAGCAGGAGTACCCTGCATTGTTTTCTCTGGCATAGAAAAAGGAAGTATTGGTCTAAATGTGGTTCTGGTGCTGGTGCCCTGTGTATAGGAAGCAATATAGAGTCCCCCAAATAGATTTTGCCTCTGGTGAATGTTATTCGTTGTATTAGTATAGACTGTCTATAATATTTCCCATTATTATTGTATTTGAGAAAACTTTTTTCATAGTTTTGTTAAGAAAATGAGAATCTTGAAAATGGGGATAAAAATCGAAATATGTGGTATTTGTGTTATTAAGCTCTTTTGCAGATCTAAAGTCTCAGGGCTATACTGTATAGTGGTTAAAATATTGAATTATGTCTGGGTTTACTTCTGTCTGTAAAATAAGAATATCTCACATGTCTGTCTTAAATAACAATTGAGAAAATGTATATAAAAGCATTTTCACAACTGTAAACATAGTACAAACGTAAGCTTCTGTTTGTTTAGAAGTATAAATGTGAATTATGTGTAATTTGGATTATGCATAAAATTGTTTTGTGTCTAAAAAAAGAAATGTTTAACCTTCTTGAAGTTATATTTGTATAAATGTGTTAATAATATGTGTTCTAAAACTGTATGCAATCCTAAAATTCTGATATGTCTTGGTATATGTTATCAGTCATAATTATGGTTATCATCTTAAATCATTACAGGTCACAGAAATAGCCAATTTCCTTTTCAGTTGCCTCTTTAACCATAACCATTTTATGTCTTGTTTCCACCAATTAATTGCTTAATTCTGATCCATTTTCTGAAATCTCTTTACAAGCAAATAAAATCCTGAAGTGTGTCTTTAAGGAAGTTTATGGGAAGGGTGGAAAGGACCCTGCCAAACATTCTTGAATACAGGTTTCTTGTAGTTTTAGGATCATTTCATTTGGACTGGGTAAGAATTCCCACAACTTTAATGAATGACTGGTTTATAAAATTGCTAACCCAAGCAGAGTAAGAATTAATTAAACATCAAGAAAATACTTAACCAGATTTTCATGCTAAATTAGTTAATACTGAAATTGTTAAGATATGTAATTTCTAAGTAGCTAAAATGGTTTATAACCAAACCAAAATGGAGTTGCTCATGCTAAATGCCACATAATGAAACCGAAACGTTAAGGAAGCAGATAGATCCCAAGACAAATCAGGGTTTTTCTCTCCTGAAAACAGGAGATTTCAGGAAAATAAGGAAGTCTCTTCTCCTCTAACCCTTTTAAAAAATAACCTGAAATAGCCTTGTGTTAACCAATCAGTTTTTTTTCTGTTGTTCTGTTTCCCACCTTACAAAACCCACTGTTCTGTTATTTTCCAGACAGATTTGAGATCAGATAAGTCCATTTACAATGGTGATGTCAATGCCTAAAATGTTTCGTCAACCTCTCAATTAAAAAGTTGACCAAAAGGGCAGAATTTTTAAATTAAGTTTAGCCTAAAGCTGCCTCCTTACATATTTTATGTTGAGCCTAAAGGTTTGTCCATACATATATCCTGTTTTATTTTAACAACAGCTTTTAAACTATCTTCATTTACCATTCTCGTTCTAAGAACTGCCCAATTCATGAATCATTCTTTGCTCAGTTAAACTCTGTTCAATTTATTTAATTTACCTAAAGTTTTTTTTTTTTTAACAACTTAAACCTGAACATTTTTATGCTAGGTTTGGTGAAGAGTGAACAGTCGTGGAAGAATGTGGAAGGATAAAGGTATGAACTAAGTGCGGTTAACTGGAGAAAACTTTGTAAGTCCTGTTCATTCAGACTTCTCTCAGCATCCTTTTGTCTTCAGAGATAAGGATGCTTCTTTCCTCCAAGTAGGGAGAGGGCACTTCCCACATGGGGGTCTTATGGCTTGCTTCACGGGAAGATAAGAATGTTCTTCCTGCACCTGCCATTTCCCAAATTCCTTCAGCTTATAATATTCATATTTTGTGTCATATTTTGGAGTAGCATATCCTGAACCCCATCAGTCTCTTGGTTTCCCTGAATAGAAAATGTTAAATGAACATGGTACCTGAAGCTAAACTATTCATTCATCTGTTCATTCATTTACCAAGTACTTGCTCTGCACCATCCACTATATTATACACTAGGGATTCAAAGATGAATAAATCAGGTTCCCTTTACTCACAGTCACAGCCTTTTCATGTACAGGAAATCTTCAGGTTGTCTGTGTCACAGTAACCCAGGGAACACTGTTCACATTGTGACTATATTACTAGAAATCACCACCCCCTCAAGGGATTATGCAGCACAGTGACCCTGCTTGAAGTTTCTCAGCTCTAACATTCCATTCATTTTGAAAGAGAGCTTCAGGGTAAATTAAGCATAAGATTATCTTTAAATTGAATAAAGCTAAATAACAAGAAACTCATTATGATTATCAATGATCTTGTGAAATATTCAATCTCTTAGACATTAGCTTTAAATAAGTCAAAAGTCAGAGAAGGTAGCATAAGCAGTAGTTCGTATTTGGGCACATTCCTATTCTCTTTAATTCCGACCAGAGTCAGCAATTCCAATGGTTTCAGATGCCTCTGGATTGACATTGCCCAAAGTATGTTCCATGAAACAAAAATAAAAGAATTACTTGGTGCAAGGTATCTGAGGTCAAATAAATCTGGGAAACACTAGGCTGGATAGGTTTCTTTATTGTAGCAGTTTGGGAGACATGAATATGCATGAAGAATGTGGATCTCTAAGAGAAGAGAATAGTGTGTATTATAGATCAACAGAACACTTCGGGAAGCAGGTCTCAGGACTGGCCTTCTGTCAAAGACACTTGAGGAAATTCTATTCCAGATGATTCTTTGACTTGGTCGGGATCACCTGTTAATCCACTTGGAGAGGGAGAGGATATAATATATGGCAATAAACACATCAGGGGAGGAAGGGCAAGGCACAGTATACCCCTTAGGGAAAAGGCAAACTCGAATTTTATGATTTTTATGGCACTGACCTTCAAAGAATAAGAACAAAGACCAGTGATTCAGCTCCCTGAGAGCAAAAATCAGCTCTGCCTCCTCAGTCTTTCAGACAATACCCAGCATAAGTTGGTATTCAAGAAGTGTTTGTCGAAGTAAATTTAATGCCTTTGTCTGCATACACATCGCTGACTTGACTTGGATGTATATGGGTTTCTATGTATGCATGAGCAACTGCACTCCTTAATTCATCATAAACATTTTGCCATATTATACCCCTAGTAACACATGTAAGAAAAACATTTTTATCAGCAACACAGAGAATATAGTTCTTCTTGGTTCTAATTTCCTCTGAACGCCAACACACTGTAATCAGGAAACAATCAGCCCTGCTGCTGCGGCTGAGAAGCACTTACAGGTGACCTTTTCAGCATGGAAATTGTTATGCTTGTGACTGTGCCTTCCCTGAACCTTCCCAGCACTGGTCTCAGCAATCGGCAAAGAGATGGGGCGGCTGCAGATGTTATTTTCACACCCTGGCTGATTGTAGGGTAGCACAGAGCAACCCAGAAACAAATACGTAGTATTTTTACGTGTTCTTTTTCTTCTGGATTTTAGTTCATTTCCACTTTCTGAAGAAAAAAGGAGGGCCTTCCGGAGAGGCTCAGGCTATACCATCATTTTCTCGATTCTAAGTATGTGCCAGCAACAAATCCAGCATGTTAAGTATTTTGTGGGGCTATTTTTCTTTTCTAAAATTTTTCAGTGCTGTTGTAATCTAAAAGAAGAATTCAAGCCCCTAAGGGAACAATTTGGAGAAAGGCTTAGTCATTGATAATACCTGCCATTCCCAGAGATCTGCAAGGACCTGGAACTTTGAAAGGAAATAGCCTTCATTAATTACTGCTATCTTTTGACTGAAATCTCTCCATCAAGAAGGCTGAGCTAATTTTTTTTTTTTAATTTTGTTGCTGTGAAAAAACATTAACCTATCCCAAATTAAGAGGATTCAGTAATTATAAAAGCTTTGTCACATTGTTGCATCTGTCCTTAGTCCCTTCTGTTGCTGAAATATTTTAAAGCAAATCCCAGGTATTTTTCCCCTGCATACTTAAATATGCATCTCTAAAAAAATAGCCAAAATAACATCTCATTTAAAGTATGGCATAACTGACAGTAGATTATCACATTTGAAGTAACTTTCCCACCTATCTTTTTTATGGACATTTTATTTTATTCAAATTTGAATCTGGATCTTAAAAGAAAATGGCCACACATTACATTTGGTTGTATGTCTTTTAAGTTTCTTAATCTAGAGCAGTACCCTCCCTATTTTTTTTTTAACCCTCCCTATTTTTTTTAATGGTCGTTGACATGTTGAAAAAGGGTTGAGCTACTTTAAAAAAGAAAAATACTCCTAATATTCTCTTTCCTTTCCATTCTCTCCTCTCCACTGAGAAAGAAAGGAGCATTAATATCCATGGCAGAGACCACCTGTTACCAATATTATTTCTCCCTTCAAAGAAATGAAATTTAAAGCTGGGCCTATGACTGTTCAATATAAAGATGACATATCTCTGCCATTTTTATAGTTAGATATGGCCATGTGTGCAGAAGCGAGGGTGAACTTTGCAAATTCCAGGTTGTGTTCTGCGAGGAGAGAAGTATGCTCTCCCCTTCCTTGTGCTTTGTCCCCACTGCCTGAACTGCAGCATGGGTTGACCATGCAAGCAGGACAGTACCCCAGAAATGACAAAGCCACAGACTGGAAGTTATCAGGATCCCTGCAGATTTTGTGGAGCAGAGCTGCCATCCTAACTCAGACTAGATAAAAGCCTCTCTTACTTTAGGACTTTATCACATGCAGCTACATATATATGCTTACAAATTTAATATCCATACTTCATATCTTAAGCCTGTCTTCCTGTACTTTTGGGAAGGTATTTTATCTTATTAATTCTGGATTTCCTCCAATGTTAAAAGAACAACGGTATCAATACCTGTCTCACAGCCTTGTTGAAGGAATTAGTTTATGCATGCATTTATTCAGCAGATCTATATTGAGTATCGTCTGTCAGTTACCGTGCTGTGCAGTGGGCATGTAGTGTTGAAGAAGACACTTCCTGCCCTGCAGTAGTTGACGGTCTATCAAGGGAGGCAACAAATAAACAGTCACCTTATAGTGCAATCACTTTACAATAGGAGAAATTAGATACAAAAACACATGGGAGGAACACCAGCTCTGCTGGGATGGAAAGCATTCCAAATCTGAGGCCTGAGGGAAGGGCAGAATTAAAAATTAAAAAGAGCTTGCTTATTAACTGTCAAAACCACATACACCCATAGGAGTTCTGCCTTGGCTGCCTTTCCTACTTCCTCATTTGACAAACGTGCGCTAAATGCTGCACATAATGGCAATGACTAAAACCTAGTTTGTGTTCTCATGGGGGTGGAGGAAGTACACAGTGTATGAGGGAGATGGATGTTAAAAGACAAATTATTTAAAATACAGTATGAAATACTTTAATAGGACCTTGAATACAGAGGTAGAAGTAGAAAGAGCACAGATAAAAATAACTCTATCAACCTTTTGCTGAGCACTCTACAAGCTCAGCACTATCCTCAGCACACCATCACATTGGGGGTTAAGGCTTCAACACATGAATTTTGTAGGGGCACAAACCTTCAGTCCATAGCACCCAAGTATGCACTGCTGGTAGCCAGTGATGCTTGTATGTTAAGCTCAACTCTGTCTGATTCCCAAGCCCATGTGACTTCTTTTCTATGTTGCTTCTTCCTCTAATTTAAAATTTACACCCTATCTTCTAAAATAGATTAAAGGAGGCATCCTAAAATTTTTTCTAACATGAGTCAAAAACTACTTTTGATTGCCAGGCTCTGTGTTGTAATAGATTAAAGAGAGAGAGAGAGAGACAGAGGAGGGCCAATAATAATGCAAGGAAACCAATAAGGATGTTTTAAAGGAGACCAGTTTGGGGAGAAGAACTTGGCAATCTCCTGAGGAGGGCTGTGGATGCAGCATTGTCCAGGATGCTGCATTTCTGTTTGCCTACAGTATTCATTTCCTGTTGCTGATATATCAAAGTACCATAGACTTGGTGCTTAAAAACAAATATATTATCTTACAGTTCTGGAGGTCTAAAATCTTTAGTGGAATTTAATGGGGCTAAAATCAAGGTGTTGGGAGGGCTGCATTCCTTCTGGAGGCTCCAGGGGAGAATCCATTTCCTTGATTTCTCCAGGTTCTGGAGGTCACCTGCATTCTTTGGCTCACGGCCCTTCCCTCCATCTCCAGGGTGCATCACTCCAACCCTTGCTTCTGTCATTACATCTCCCTTTTCTGACTATGGCCCTCCTCCCTCCCTTTTTTGAAGACCCTTGTGATTACCCCGATAATTGAGGATAAACTCCCCAACTAAAGAAAGACCCTTAAATTAATTGAAAAGGACTGCGAAGTCCTTTTTGCCATGTAAGATAGCGTATTCATGAGTCTCAGGGATTCGGGCATGGACTTTGGGGGGAACCATCATTCAGCCTACGACACCTACTAATGATTGTCCTATAATTAATTGAACTAGAATGGAAAGTCCGATGGAAATTACTAAAGCAGGTTGCGATTCTTAGCATTTAAAAACTTTTAGAAAAAGAAATTGGGAGTGTTAGCACTGATAAACCAGCTGAATAATGTTCCTGTATAAAATGAAGTGTACAATATGTATGATGGAGTCAATTGGAGCTGATGATGATTGCTCTGAATAATGAACAACTCCAGGCATAAAATGTATGACTTATTCTGCTAATGTTTGGAAGCTTAAAAGCAGAGCATAAATTATGTTCATGATTTACTCCTTTATGTGAGATCTGAAAGGGACAATAAAACATTACTATTGTTAAGCATAGGAATTGAATTCTTTTTCTACCCCTTATAGCAAAAATGATATACTTTCTTTTCTGGAGAAATGAAACAGTAAGTTCCTTGTAGGATGGTTTGGAGCTTCCATGGAGGTGAAGGTAGGGTGGTATGTCAGAGCACTTTGTAATGTGCACTTTAATTAGACCACCCATTCACCAGTGTTTGATACCACTTGTGTGAGTGTGTTCTGTGTTGCTTTAACAGAATACCTGAGACTAGAAGAATTACCAACAATAGTTTATTTGGTTCATGGTTCTGGAAGCTAGGAAGTCTAAGAGCACAGCACTGGCATCTGGTGAGGGCCTTCATGCTGTGTCATCCCATGGCGGAAGGTAGCAGGGCAAGAGAAGGCAAAGGGCAAGAGAGCAAGAGGGGGCCAAACTTGCTTTTATACCAAACCCACTCTCATGGTAACTGATGCACTCCTGAGATAACAGCATTAATCCACTCACCGAGGACAGTTTTCATGACCCAGCCATCTCTTATTAGGCCCCACCTTCCAACATTGCTACTTTGGGGATTAAGTTTCTAGCACATAAACTTTGAGAAACACATTCAAACCATACACTACTCCTTCCAGAATCATAGAACTGCCCTTTTCCATCTCCCTTGATGTCAGAAGAAGCCAAATAACTTGCTTTAGCCCACAAAATGTGATCGAAGACTCTCCAGCTATACCTCCCCTGCAGTGGCGATTAGAGGAGCAACGTTTGACATAAAGTGTCACCAGCACAGAATGCCTGCTGTCCTGAGCCTATCCATGGAGAACAATCACACAGAAAATCATCCCAGACTCAAAGCAGAATGTATATGAACAAGAAATACATTCTTGTTGAAAGCCACTAAAATTCTGGCAGTTTTGGTCCTGTAGAATTAACTGAATCTAGCTGCATATTATTATAAAGGAAAGCCTTTAAAGGTGGCAAAAGCTGTCTTGGTAGTGATTTTGATGCTAAATTGCTTCAGAGCTTAAAGGCTTTCAGGCTAAGTATGTGTAGTAGCACTAATAATAATAATGGTGTTTATCATACTCAAGGCACCACCTTAATCACTTTAGACTCATTGTACTATATATTCTGAAGTGGCGAGAACCATGTGAAACACGTAGTGGTCAGGTAATAAATATTTGATGAATTAATTTTTACTTTTTCTTAGAGATTTTTGGCATTAACTTAAAAGTAGAGTTTAAGTTGTACCTGATAGAAGTTGGTGGTGAGTGAGCAGATAACACGCTTTATAGGCATTCATTTGCTTTTCACTCTTCCCCTTTAGTACTAATTGCCGTGATCAACCAATGTATTGAATGGTTACTCTGAGTGGATTATGTCTACTTCAATCTTTTTTTTCTTTTTTTTTTTTTTTTTAGACAGGATCTCACTTTGTCACCAGGGCTAGAGTGCAGTGGTGTCATCATAGCTTACTGCAACCTCAAACTCTTGCCTCAGCCTCCTGAGTAGCTGGGACGACAGGCACATGCCACCACTCCCAGCTAATTTTTCTATTTTTTGTAGAGACGAGGTCTCACTCTTGCTCAGGCTAGTCTCAAACTCCTGGCCTCAAGAAATTCTCCTGCCTCGGCCTCACAAAGTGCCGATTAAGGATTACAGGAGTCCAGCCCCAATCTCTCAAAAACATTTTTTTTTAAATCAGCTAGGCCTGGTGGCATGCCCCTGTAGTCCTAGCTACTTGGAGGCTGAGGCAGGAGGGTCACTTGAGCTCAGGAATTCAGGGCTGCAGTGAGCTATGATCGCACCACTGCACTCTAACCTGGGTGACAGTGAGGCCCTGTCTCGGAAGAAGGAAGGAAGGAAGGGAGGGACAGAGGGAAATATGTCCTAAATTCATTTATGCATATTTGTCTAGTTTAAAGGTTAACAAGGAAACTCACATGCCTTGTACCCTCCTAGAGTTCCACAGTCACTCCAGGACCTCTGCAGACCTCTATATGCCCCACCCTGATGGACTGCCCCCCTCCACCCACAGGCGGTCGCCATCCTTAACTCTGTGTTAATCATTCCCTTTTTCTTAAACTTGTACTTCCTATGTGTATACAGTATCCCTAAAGAATATTTTTGTGTATTTTTGAACTACATACAGTATGATTTTGAAATCATACTGTATGTATTCTGTGAGTAACTTTATTTTGCTTGAAAAATGTTCTTGATATTCACCCATATTGATGTGTATAGCTATCATTTGATCATTTTCATTATTGTAAAGTATATTATATGACTTTACAGGAAAAAATTTATCCACCCAATTTTTGATGGATTTTTTTTTTTTCTGTTTGAGACAGAGTCTCACTCTGTTGCCCAGGCTAGAGTGCCGTGGCGTCAGCCTAGCTCACAGCAACCTCAGACTCCTGGGCTCAAGCGATCCTCCTGCCTCAGCCTCCCAGGTAGCTGAGACTACAGACATGCGCCACCATGCCCGGCTAATTTTTCTATTTTTAGTTCTTTGGCCAATTTCTTTCTATTTTAAGTAGAGACAGAGTCTCGCTCTTGCTCAGACTGGTCTTGAACTCCTGAGCTCAAACGATCCACCCTCCTCGGCCTCCCAGAGTGCTAGGATTACAGGCGTGAGCCACAGCACCCGGCCTTGATGGACATTTTGATGGTATTTCCTTTTTTATTTCTGTAATGAGTAATTTTACTGTGGATATTCTTACACATGTGGAGAGATTTTTCTCCAGGTATTGTTTCAGTTATGCTTGGGTTCAGTCATGAGTGACAGAAACCCAAAATAACAATGGATTAAACCAGATAGAAATTATTTCCCTCTTACTCAAACGAAGTCAGGATGGATGCCATGCATGGCTAGTACGGCAGCTCTGCTTTCCTAATCCCTAGAGACCCGGGCTCCTTCCAGCTCACAGCTCTACTGTTCTCAGGGTGTGGCTCTCATCCTCAGAATCCAAGATGATGGCATTCTGCATTTCAGCCAATGGAATGAAGGAGGAATGAAAAGTAAGATGCAAATCACATACATCATTTGTCTATTAAGGAAGGTTCCTAGAAAATGCTACACACATTTCTACTTATACCTCACTGGCCACACCTGGCTGCAATGGAGGGTGAGAAATCAGGTCTTTATTATGGGCAGTCATATGCCCAGCTAGAAATTCTATTTTCATGGAGGAAGAAGAGGATGAATACTGGGAAAGAAGGGGAATGTTCTACCATAAGTACATACCTAGGAGTGAGATTGCTGTCTAACAGGCTATGCATATGCTCATGTTTGCAAAGTTGTACCAAATCATTTTCCAAAGTGTTTATATCAGAGAGTAGAATTTGAATGCATTCATTAAGCAACAACCTACCATGCCCCAGCTTTGTTCTAAGAGCTGGGCTCTAACAGCTCACATTGCAGTGGAGACACCAATAAGCAAGTAAATAAATATATGTCATAAATTTGGGAATAAAGTGAAGTGAGTAGCAGTGGGGTAGCAGATAGAGACTGTGGGGATACCAGGTTTTAGAGGGTGGGCAAGGAGGACCACTTTCTAGGAGGCCTGAATGAATAGAGCTGAAAGGACAGAAATGAACTAAATTAAAATCCTTCTGTGTCTCCCCTTGGCACATAAGAACAAACTTGTCCCTTCTAACCAGCACATTTTTTTTTGTCTCATCAAAAAAAAATGCACATGATGTTACTGATAATTTATTCAAATAAGTATTATTCTTGTGGTGACCTCCTCCCTGGAATGCAGCACGGCTAGATTCAGGAGTTAAGAGGCCAGTCTTTCATTTACTATTTATTCATCAAGTACATCACATGTGCAAAGCATTACAAACTAAGGGGGTGTCACAAATGCACAGAACAAAAGAGTGCAAATGCTAGCTTGCAGGCACAAAGACAAAACAGCTGGACTGCTACTGAGGTGTGTACAGGAGGACAGGTCATCTGCCACATGTGCAAGGTATGCTTATGAGGTACAGGGAGTGCCACTCCAGGAGACAAGCCCTGGGAGTAGGTACTCGCATTTAATTTTTCCAAAATATGCTGAGAGGGCTGCTTTTGATACAACTGCCAAGCTCAGGAATTTTTCTTTGCCACTGTAGTTATAATTTCCCTATTCTGACCTAAATTCCACTATTCTGACTCCCTTTGCCTGGGAAAATTACATATGAACAGACACAACTCGTACCAAAGTTGTGGTACCATTCTCTTTCTCTCTCTCAATCAGTGGTGTGTCAACTAAATGGTATTATAAAAACATACATTGTAGCATAGCAAATTCTATCCATACACTCGTATTTTCCACACTTGACTATCCAATCCTTGAATGCAAACCCTCCTAGGATATAACCCAACATGCCCCATCCCCCTGTTCCTATCACACTATTCGATCGCTGCTTCCTGACTAAACTTTTGCCTGGATGGTCAAGTAACAGCGTAATGCCAATCTACTCACACCTGCCTTGAACACTTAAACCTGTTCTAATTAGGCCTCAGCTTCAGGCAGCTGAATGAACCAACCACAAAGGGCAAGGAAGCTGAAACAAGGAAAGCAACCACCATTCGATAAGCAAACATTCACCCAAAACTCAATATATAGAGCATTCTCTCTGTGGACCTAAGAATGCCTGTCCTTGAGGAGCAAACAGTCTAGTGGGACATCAGATCGATACAGAACTAATATTATAAAGCAAAACATGGATGAAGTGAGGGCCATGCAACCTGGGGATAAGTAGCACTTACTACTTTTGGAGCCCCACAAAGATGCTTGTGCAAGCTCTATTTTGCTAGTTCTGTAACACTGCTGGGACCATCTAGTACAGCAAACCAGACAGGACTCTTTTCCCTCTCCCTACTGCATCTTGGAAGTAATCCTGGCACACAATTATATTAAAAAAATTTCATCAGCCTAAAATAATCCAAAGACATTAGGTCAGGAAACAATAAGACATTTGGCAAGCCCCTTCCCCAGGTTGCCAAATTTCAGATCTTCTGAGTGCCCTTCACTTATGAGGTACAGGCCTGGAGTTGAATTCCTAATTTTTAGCTTTTCTGGGTCCAGCAGAGCATCACATTGTCAAGGACACACTACCAATTGAGTGCTGTCCTCTTTTGTTTTTATTGGAACCCAGGGGTTCCAGAACATCTGTGGGCTTCAAGGAGAGAAAATGGAGACTTCTTAGCCAGTGATCATCTTCAGTCTCCTGCACTGACTTGCCCCCAACCTACCCATACCCAGAATATCCTTCACCACCCACAAAAGGGGGGTGATCACTTGCTATTTTTCCTGGAGGACTTCACAGTTTACCAACCCACCCCCATAAAACATTTGCATTGCACTAGCCAACAGCTGATGATCTGATACAATTAGACATTTAACAGTTATGTGCTTAGTTCAAGTAGAATGCACTGGGCTTGTTTAAAGTCCGACTGCAGCTATGGGAACACTGAGAAGTGGTTTAGTTCTGGGGAGCTCCCAGAGGAGCAGTGTTTTAGACATAGTCTGGAGGATGGAGTCAGTCTTGGTTGGTGTCCAAGCTGATGGAAGAGCCTGAACAAAGGCATGTTCAGGGAACACTGAGACATTTGATGGCAACACAGATTGTGTGAGGATTACTAGAAAAGTCATGGGAGTGCCCACATGTTTAGCCAGGGGCAGGGGGAGAACTAGGCCTATTGGATAAACTTATGGAGACATGGCAGACACAAATAAAATTGATTTGTGGTAAAATCCGATAAGTCATGCACTTTCATCATACTGGTTTCTTAAGTGTTTTTCTCATGTATTCACCATGAAACCCAGTATTATCCCTACAGACAGGTCAGTGTCCTTGGTAAGTGGTGACATCTTCATTTATTCATTCAACAAATATCTATCAATCATTTACAATACACTGCAAGCTCTGTACATAATGAACAAGACACAATCCTTGCGTCGAAGTTGTTTATCCGCTGGGGAGATGCAGGGAGTCACATGAAAGAGGCTTTTTCGGTGGAGGGGATGGCAGTTATGATGGAGGAGGCACGGGGGCCCACAGGCCACCGAGGAGGCAGATAACTGAGTCCTGAAGGAATAAAGAGACATTAGTGAGAAAAGCAAAAGGACGGTGAAGGAAAGGACAGTCAAGTGAAGAAAAATGTGAAAAGAAGCCTAAGGTGGCCAGACACGGTGGCTCACACCTTTAATCCTAGCACTCTGGGAGGCTGAGGCAGGAGGATTGCTTGAGGTCAGAGTTTCAAGACCAACTTTAGCAAGAGCAAGACTCCATCTCTACTAAAAAATAGAAAAATTAGCCGGGTGTGGTGGTGCATGCCTGTAGACCCAGCTACTTGGGAGGCTGAAGCAGGAGGATCGCTTGAGCCCAGGAGATTGAGGTTGCAGTGAGCTAGGCTAACGCCACAGCACTCTATCCCAGGTGACAGAGCAAGACTCTGCCTCAAAAAAAAAAAAAAAAGCCCCAAGGTGAGAGAGGGCTTGATATGTTCAAAGAAAACAAGTCATCTGTAGGGTAGGCAGTGAAGAAGTAGAAATGGTGAGAACAAAGATGCATCCAGACTGTGCAGCCTTCCAAACCATCCCAGGGAGTTGGGACTGTATCCCTGGGCAGTGGAAGCCACCAAAACCCTTTAAGCCAGGCAGCCACAGTCTTGTTTAAGAAATCTCACTCTTGGCCAGGCATGGTGGCTCATATCTATAATCCTAGCACTCTGGAAGGCTGAAGCAGGAAGATTGCTTGAGCTCAGGAGTTCAACACCAACTTGAGCAAGAGCAAGACCCTGTCTCTACAAAAAACAGAAAAATTACCCAAGCATGGTGATGTGTGTCTATAGTCCCAGCTACTCAGAAGGCTGAGGCAGGAGGATCCCTCGAGCCTAGGAATTTGAGGTTGCAATGAGCTACAATGATGTCACTGTAGCCCAGGAGACAGAACAAGACCCCCTCTTGGGGGATGAGGGGGAGGGAGAAGAAGAAAGCTCACTCTGCAGGGAGGAGGATGGCTCTGAGGTGGATGGGGCCTCAGCATGGGCTTGTACCATTCATTGTGTGACTGTCCCTGCCCAGCGCACCCTTCTGCCTGTACAAACCCTAATCCACCAAGGTTCGGCTCCTGTGCCACCTCCTCTATGGCTCCCAGTCGATCACAGTCAGGGCTCCTTCTGGAGCACTTCCACCATCCAGCTGCATACACCTCATTTGCCTTGGTGAGTCCAGCACTGTAACACCTCCAGGAGTACTGAAATAATGACAACACCCTTCGTAAATTATAAAGTGTTATACAAACGTTTGCAGTGTGGTGACAGCAGCAGTGAGGTTGTTTTCCTTCTCAGCTAGGCTGAAAGATAGAGAACAGTGATTGTGAGCTAAATCTTCCAAGTCCATATGTCTCATCTTGGGTAAATCCTCATTTCAAATGCTCTTGCACGCTGAAAGGGCACTGATATATAAATTAGAAAGGATCTTGAAGCCTGACAGACCTGAGTTGGAATCCCACCTCCTGACTAGCTGTGTAGAGTCCATTTACCTCTCTGAGTTTCAGTCTCCATATCTATAAATAGAAATCAAAATACTTAACTCACAAGGTTGTTGTGAGAATCAGAAGTAACGAACAGAAAGTGACTGACATAGTACCTTGTACAAAGTAGTCACTGCATAGTGGTGGCTATTCTTACATTGTCTCCATTTACATACCCATGCTGGTGAAACCAAGTCTTAATTCAGAGAATGATGCTCTGAAGAAACTAATAGATGAATAATAAAAGCTGCAAAGAAAAATCATTTTGCTCAAATGAAATTCAATAAACATGACTCAGAAAGACAAAAATAAACTCCTGGTGGTGACAACGTATTCAAACAGAATTTTCTGTGGTGTTGGAAATGTTCTAAATCCGCACTGACTAATACATAGCCACTAGTGACGTGTGGCTCCTGGGTGCTTGAGATGTGATTAATATGAATTTTTAATTTTTTAATGTTTTAATTCATTTAGATTTAAATAACAACATATGGCTTGTAGATCCCAGATGGACCGTGTAGGTGGCAGATGCTATGCACTGGGCCAGCCCTGTAAGTGTGTGTGTTGGTGGGGAGAGCTGAGGAAAGGTGTGCAGGGACAGGGGACAGACAGGGAGATCTGTGTTCAAAGCTGTCCAGAAGGGTTAGGTCAGTCTGAGCACAGCACTTACAAGAAGTTATGAGAAGGAAGGGCCAAGTGGCCAGGCAACTAGGTAATGGGGGTTAAGAAGAGCAGATGCCACACCCCAACATAAGGACAGGAAAGATCATCGCTATGTGCAGGGGAGGGGAAAGTCATCGCCAGAAGCCAGTGCAAAGGGCAGGCCCTATCCAGGTATAACATCCTTATGGTGTCCTTGCAAATGAATTACGTTAGCAGGTCAGGCAGTTCGATGTGTAAGGATCTCATGATCTTGCCTCCTGTCCTTTGGCTGAACCCTAGAATTTACTACATAGGAAATGCAGTTCTGGGGAGCAGTGAACAACTCAGAGAGCACAGAGAAAAGATGAAGTGCTAGAGGTGTGTTCTGCCTCCCCTCCCGGTGGGGGAAACACCTGCTCTGAGTTCTCCCCTCCCCTACTATCAGGCGTGAGTTTCACCCCCGAACAAGAGAGGAAAGAGGGCTTGAAATCCCGCTTCTCTCTCCTGATCCTTCTGCCTTTCTGCAGAGGGAAGACTGTTACATCCGGGTCCCCCATGGAGACAGTCCCAGGGAAGGTCACCTTCCTCCTTCTTCATGGGACTGTCTGACAAGCCAGAGGGGGAAGGAGGTGGAGGCAGGTACCACATCCACTGGCCACATAGAGGAGGGGCGGCTGGCAAGCCAGAGACTGAGGAAGAGGAGAAAGAGAGGGACAGCAACAAGGGCCCTGTGGGAGCAGGGGTTTCAGCTCAGTGGCCTGAAATATCTAGAAATTCCGAGGAATCAAGAAACCCATACCCACTTCCTCTCCTGATTTTTCTTCCAAATGTTAAGCTTGTGCATAAAAATTTAGCTCAATTCAACAAAGGTTTATTGACCATCCCACTGTGCTAGGCCCTGAGAGGATATGTCTGGATTAAACAAAATGCCAGTCTTCCAGGAAGGAGATAGGAGGTGTAGACAAAGCACAACGGGAGCAAGGAAGGAGGGGCCCTGGTACAGGACGGGAGAGGTCTGCACAGAAGAGCTGACACTGGAGCTGGGTCCGCAGGGAGAAGAATTTGTTTTTTAAAAATTAAGAACATTCTTGGAAGGGAGATTAAGTGAATAAAGACCCAGAGACATGGAGATGCCCTTGGGGACAAGGGACAGAGTAGTGCAGGGCGGCTGTGGTGGGCAGTAGGGCAGGAAACACGGACTGTGGCAGGACTAGGACGGAAGGTGCCCTGGTTGCCACCCCAAGTTCCTCAGATGTCAGGGGAAAGGTAGGGGGAGCCAGTGAAGGCTTTTGTGCAAGGAAGAGACAGGCTCATTGATGTTTTCTTTCAGCCAACTTTACTGAGGACTGCTGTTCATAACGATGAAAAGACCTGGTCTCGTCAGGTTCTCAGGGAGTAAATGACAAGACCCAGGCTTTCCGAAGGATGCTACAGCAGTGATGCAGGGATCAGAGTAGAATTTGAGGAACTGTGGCAAGGAGACAACTCAGGAGGCAGCCCATCACGAAGCCTAAACCAGGGGAGTGGCGATGCAAACAGAAGGAAGACACAGTGAGGCGGGAGATACCAAGTTCATTGAGTCAAGGATACGCAGCGGCCTGTAGGGTCGATGTGTGGGGATTGCAAGGAGAGGCTGTTCAAGGAAATAGGAGGCAAACAACAGAAATTCCTCATCCGCCTTGGAGGAAAAGGGAAGGATCAATTCCATTCTCTCTCCTACTTTCCCAGTAAAGTGATTTGAAAGAAATAACAAATTGAGCAACCCTAGTCAATATTGATCCCCGTCCCAGGGAAGACCATCAGTCATTTACAACCTATCCTATCAGCTCTGAATCTGCAAGGCTTGTGTGCGCACACACACATGCACATGCACACATGTGATGCAAATATACTTGAAGGGCTACTTGTTTTCTCTTACTGACCACTCTTAAATTGTTCTTGTCTAGGGATGGTCATTCTGTATCCCACAAAGCATCATCTGATGTTGAGGAAGATATGACCAACTCAGAATTTACCAACACTATGTTATGTCACTCTGTATAGAAGATAAATTTACATTTGAGTTTGTCACATTTACCCAGTGGAGGCTGAAGAAAATAGGGCACCAGCAAATCAGGAGAACACTAAAATAGTCTTTAATTTTTTTTTCGGACTTGGAATTCAGTAGTTTAAAAAAATATCTAAACGCTATTTTTTTTTAATTTCAGAATATTAAGGGGGTACAAACACCTTGGTTACATATATTGCCTTTGCGCCACCCGAATCAGAGCTACACAATGAATGTTACTTCCATATGTGCACATAATTGTTGATCAATTATTACCAATTTAATTAAGAAAGTGAAAAACAACCCACAGAATGGGAGAAATATTTGCAAATTATATATCTAATAGGAAGCAAGTATCAAGAATACATAAAGAACTCTTAGAACGCAATAATATAAAGACAAATGATCCAATTTAAAAATGGGCAAAGGACTTGAAAAGACATTTCTCCAAAAAAGTCATATAAACAGACAATAAGCACATGAAAAGATGCTCAACATCATTAGTCATTAGGGAAATGCAAATCAAAAACACAATGAAATGCCAGTTCACACCCACTACAATGGCTATCATCAAAAACATGGGTAATACCAAGCTTTGGCAAGGATGTGGAAAGATTGGAACCCTTGTACATTGCTGGTGGGAATGTAAAATGGTACAGCCACTTTTGGAAAACAGTTTGGCCATTCATTAAAAAGCCAAACAGAGAGTTACCATGTGACCCAGGAATTCCACTTCTAGATATATACCAGGAGAACTGAAAACATATGTTCACATGAAAACTTGTACATAAGTATTCATAGCAGCATATTAATAATAGACAAAAAGTGGAAACAACCCAAATGTTCATCAGCTGATGAATGGATAAATGAAACAATATCCACACAATGGAATATTACTCAGCCACAAAAAGGGATGAAGTACTGATACATGCTACAACATGAATGAACCTTGAAAACATTATATTAAGTGAAGGAAAGTAAACACAAAAAGCCACATATTACATGATTCCCTTTATATGAAATGTCAAAAGAAGGTAAATCCATAGAAACAGAAATTAGAGTATTGGCTGCCAGGGGTTGGGGGAAGTTAGTGAAATGGGGAGTCTCTGCTAAGGGGTACAGATTTCTTTGGGGGACAATAAAAATATTCTGGAACTAGATAGTGGTGATGGTTGCAGAACCTTATGAAGATACTTAAAATCACTGAATTGTACACTTTAAAAGAGTAGATCTTATGGTATGTGGATTACATCTCAATTTTTAAAAACCTTATGAGTTCTTGGTCAATAATCTAAGTGTTCTTTTGAGGATAATCTGTCTTTCTTGCTGCCTTTAATACACACTATGATGTACTTAGGAATGTATTTCTTCTAATTAGAAGAAGAACCTGCTCAGAATTCATTGGTCTTTCTGAATTTCAGGATTAGAGTCTTTCATCAATTCTGAAATTATTATCTTTTCAAAAATTGTCTCTTCTCCAATCTCTCTCTTTTTCTCCTTTTGGGACTCCAGTTAGACTCATGACAAATCTTTTCATTCTCTTTCCCATATCTATTAACCCCTTTTTCATATTTTCTATCTCTTTGTCTCTCTTTGCATCATGCTGGTTGATTTCCAGTATGATTTTATTTTTCAGTTCTGTTTTTAGCTATACCTAATCAGCTATTAAGTCGTCAATTCAGTGTCTAATTTATTATTACATTCCAGGTAATGGGAATTCAATGTGCATGAGGTCATACTATGTTTATGAGTGCACAAGTAGGTATTTCACCCCTCTATAAGTACCTCAGCTCAAGGTAGGCAGTGTTCCCACTTATCCTCTGTCAAGAAACAGTATGAATATTTTCATGTTTGTGCATGAACAAAAATACCTGGCAAAGTACCAGTGAATGGCAAACAAGCCTTGAAAATGAAAGATAGTTTATAAACCCAGAGAGATTTGGAGATTTATCTCTCCTGGAACTATTATTTGTTTACTTTCAGAGGGTTGTAAACACCTAGGAACTTTCCCCTTCTCTTCCCAGAGAGGATTTGTTTACATTAGAGAGCAAAGGTCTCTCTCCGTCTTTGCAGAGGGGACATTGGCAGCTGTGAAATAGTTCCTATGTAAACTCTGAGGTTCATAATTTCTGGGGTCCCCTCTTGGAGGACAAACTCCCTCTGTACATGCAAGGTGAACATCTGCCTTCGTCACATCACCACGACGGGGTACATGGAGCATGGGGAACCAGTAATGTTATTGCTGTGAGTACATAATTGGTCTGATCTCTGATCCAGAAACCTTGTGTTTGCTATCAAGATAAAATAAGCATAGAAGATATTAAAACTTATCATGCCCTGAGTGGGCAGGGAGTGAGGGACTGGTTTGTGCTTTGGCCATCCTTATAGGAAAGCTGTAGCACTTTGAGGTTCCAGCTTTGTACAGGGGCTCCCCTGTTAAACTCACCATTTTAGGCTTTTTCTCCTTTTGCCCCTTACCCTTCCAGGTTGTGAGAGGGAAGCTCAAGATGACCATAGTTTGGTGTGTGCCCTCAGAGTAAAACCGCATTCAAGCAATGTTCAAATTTTGATTGAGTTCTTGCTATCGCTTTGGTTTTTATTAATTAGTCTGGGTATTTTTTACTAGCAACTTTATTGATATATAATTGAAATACTATAAACTGTACATATTTGATTTGATCAATTTTGGCAATATACACTCATGAAACCATCCCTATAATCAAGATAGTGAATATTTCCATCGCTCCAAAAGTTTCCCCCTGCCCCATTGTAACACCTTTCTCCAACTACCCCCATCCTCAGGTGACACTGACCTACTTCCTACCACTGTAGATTTGTTTGCAGTTTCCAGAACTTTATATAAATGAAGTCATACAGTATATACTCTGTTTTGCCTGGCTTCTTTCACTCAGCACAATGGTTAGTCCATACTGTTGCATGTATTAATAGCTTGTTCCTCTTGATTCACTTTGATTTTGGATTCTAAAGTTTCAACATTTTATTTCTAGCTTCTGCTTGCACTTAATTTTTTAAAATATATTTTATCCAGGTTTTTAAATTATTATATGGCAGAAGAGTCAGTCAGAGCATCTAGTTTTCCATACTTCCAGAAACAGCAATTTTATCTTCATGTTCTGCTTAAAGAAATGTCTTCTGAGACCTCTTGATAGCCATGGTTGGGGAAGTGAATGAGTCGTGAGTAATAGATCCAGTCCAGAACCCCTACCTCCCTGAGAATTTTATTTCTTTTGTTACATGATACCAGTACATTTCTGGCATCTCAGCTTTATTAGGTAGCAAAAGGAACAGGGCTTTATTTAGATGTCTACAGGGAAGTATGAGGTAGAGTTTGATTTCCCCACAAATCTCCATCAGCCCTTGATTCTTTAAATTGGATTATTAGTATTTTTCAATCTTGTGTAAAGTGCCAGGTGAATACAGTTTCATGTATCCTTTCCCTTTCAATCAGATCACACCTCAAAATTTCCTCCAGCATCAACATTCTAAATTACAACAGTAAGTAGAGGAAAATTGCGGGACCATTTTTTGAAAAATCAATGTGTGTTGTATGAACAGGCTGGATCCAGGACACAAAAGAAGCTGAGGAAGTTATGGGGCTCTCGGGAATGGCAGAAAGCAAAGGCTGGCTCCAAGGCAGTAAGTAGGATGGCTGTAAACAGGGCCGTTCCTAGCGGGTGGGAGTCTGGGAATTTATGTGTGCATTTCACCTGCCCCGCCTCCCAACTTGTAAGCAGATAAAATGAGGTTAAAATGAAGCATTATGGTAGCTCAGAGGTAGGAAAAGAAGTCTAAAGACATCCTATGTCAAACCATCTTCTGCAATTTATGTCGTCTACGGAGCCTAGCCCAGGTCTCAGCGTACGATAAGTGCATAAGAAAAATGTGTTAAATTGGGCAACCTATTTAGAAATAAATACTTTAAGCACTGGAGAGATCCTACCTCCTCAGGTTGAGGTATAGACTTATTGACAAAGGCTTGCTAAATGTTTTCCAAATTCAATCCAAATTCCAAATATTTTCATTGTTCAGCATGAGCCAAAGAAAGAGAGATTGTCAATATAGGATTGTGGAAAGAATAGACATGGTGTTGAAAACCTTGGGTTCAAGTCCAAGCTGTCACTTACTAGCTGTGTGGACAGGACGCTTTGGAAGGAGGGAAGGAGTGTTTCAGTTTCCTCACCTTTAAGTAGAAAATTACAAAATCAAAAAATCTGCCCTGATAACCTTACCAATTGTTACCATCAACAAATGAGAGCATAGAGGTGAAATTACTTTGAACACTGTGGAGTGGTTAATCAGTGTATGGAATAATAATTTTTGCTGTCAATAATAATACTAATAATTCATTCTGCTCTCCCATTTGAATGTGTGCTTTAGCACAGGAAACCCAACAAGGAAAATGTATGTATTGCTTCTGCAAGAATCTACAGGGCACATTCATCAGGTATGTCTGAGGCATGGCCTTGTTTCCTTCTCTTCAAACTCGTGAGAGATTGGGAAAAAAACCTCAAATTATGTATTCATGTTTGGCTGATACTTTCCAGACAGCCCTCGTATTATATATATTATAACTTATATAACTTCTGCCACTTACATTCAGAGGCCATCACTATCCCCACTTCCTTACAAATATCCCTAGTACCCTTGCCCCATTTCTGGAAGGTATTCTCCCCCACCTCCTTAGCTCCGAAAGAACCTTGCCATCTGCCACACCTGTCCTGCTGACATTTAGCTGGGCCATTCCAGGACAGCTGTCCCAGTGCCTATGGCTGACATCTGCCGTGAACAATTTCCAAAGGCAGATTTGCTGTGAAGCTGATGAAACCTAAGCTTCAGGGCCCCTCACTGGCAAAACACCTTTCAAAGACACTAGCTATGTGTTCGCAAGGCCACATCAGTTTTGTTTTCTTTTGAGAAAACAAAAGCTTTGAGAAGACATTTCAAAATTTCTTTTTTTAAAGAAGGCCCTCAAAAGGGTATATGCTTTGGGCCCCACAAAGCCAGTTCCACCCCTGCCGGGTGTTGATTATTTTGAACATTAGCCTGACCATCACCCAAGCAAGTGGACATGGCTGTATAATATTAATAGCTATCATGTCTGGGTTGAGCTGGTCCCTGCTCGTGTCCCCACCCACACCTGCTTTTCTGCCTGTTCCTCCTTATTCTCTACCCTCCAGCCACACTAGTTACCCTCTGACCATTGTCACCAAAGCAGGTGCCCTCCCGTCTGACCCATCGATCCCTTGCCAGCCCTTGGTTGCTTTTTTCATAACACTGCAAAATGCCAGTTTCATTTTTCTGTTGACTTGCTCTCTGTCTGTATCCTCAGCACAACTGTCTTCTCCACAAGTGCAGGGATGGGGTCTGATGTTCTCTGTGTCTCCCCAGCACCTACCACGTAAATATTTTGAATTAATTACAAATGACACAGACTTTTGTT
This sequence comes from Avahi laniger, assembly GCA_963575035.1. NCBI lineage: Eukaryota > Metazoa > Chordata > Mammalia > Primates > Indriidae > Avahi > Avahi laniger. Next base: position 41,524 of record CAUYSK010009651.1, read on the forward strand.
AGCGAGGGTCTACCACTGAAGGAAAAGTCTGTGGTAGCTGTTTATGCCTCCTTCAGACTTCTCTAAATTCCTTCTGTGGCTAAGAAGGGGGCTGGTCTCCAAGGCACAGGGCAGGTTGATTTTCCCAGATTCCTACAGAACCCTGAATGTTACCAAAGCCCCTGCAAGAAAGCACCACCATTTCATGGCACTCTGGGAAAGCCACAGTGCTGCATCGTCTCCGTGGTTGTCGGGAGCAGGGAGGCCTCCCACTCAGGCCCCTGGGTGCCTCCACCTTTGCCTACAACTTCTCACAGCTCCGTCCAGTTGCTCAGTCTCCTGGGGCCCTGACAGTTGTCCTATATATTAGGAGATGGCCCAGAGAAAAAGACACCCCAGCGTGACCACCGCAGGGTGCACTACTTCATTAAGCTGGAGACTATTGAACACAGCGTGCAAAATTATATAAATGTTCATGCATATGCATGTGAATGTTAATTATGTGAAATTTGTGTTCTGAATCCCTAGGGCTGGAAATACGCTAAGCTTAATCAAGGGTTCCCTATGCTGACAGCTTGCTGGGATGTGAGGGATTCCAGGTGTGTTTGTGAAAAAACTGTTCTGTAAAAGCTGCTGCTTTTCACTCTCACCAGCAATCCTGACAATAAACATCTCCCAAATCCCTTTTATGAATGGAGCTGTGTTAGGTACTGTGTTACCTGCCTTTACCTGCCCACTCTAATTTCCATTTGCACAATGTACATTTTTTAAAACACTTTCATACGCATTAGCTCTTTCAATTCTCAGAATAACCATGAGGTGAGGCAAAAGGGCTATTAGACGTCTTTTACAGATAAGGAAACTGAGGACATTCGGAACCAACAAGTGATACAAGTTAGGTAGTATATGACCTACACCAAAGCCAATGCCTGCAATGTGTGCTGCGGGTTGAACCCTGCAAACTAGAGATGTGCTGGGGGAAGGCAGCACAGTATAGAGGGAAAGGCCAGGCCTAGGGTTCTAAACATCTGTATCTGGTCCCAGCTATTCCCCAGACTGGCTTGAGATGCTTCACCACCCTGTTAGATGTCTGTTTCCCTCTGTACTAAATGAAGCCATTAGACTAATCAGTGGTTCTCCACCTGGCCTGCACATTAGGACCACCAGGAGCTTTTAAAAATCCCCATACCCAAACCACACCCCTGACCAATTAACTCCGTCTCTGGAGCTGAGAGACTTGGATTCACCCATGTTTTATTAATGCGCCCTGGCTCTTCAAAAATGCAGCCAAAGCTGAGAACCTAGGTTGAATGATCCTTTGGACATTTCAGCACACTGTACGCTTCCATCTGAAGACAACTTGCAGCCTCTGACCAATACAGAAGTTCACTAATAGAGCTGCCCCCAAAGAAACCCATTTTATATTGTTTAACCAAGCCTCTCCCAGTCATATGTGAGCACAAAAAGCCTTTTCTCATGTGATAATTATTAATAACCTACTAATATCCAGAATATATTACTGAAAATCTCCATTTGGGGGTGGGGAACCTGTGGCCTTGGGGCCACATGTGGCCTCTGGATCCTTGACTGCAGCCTTTTGACTTAATCCAAATTTTACAGAACAAATCCTTTTATTAAAAGGGGCACAGCAGAGAAAGATGAAGCTTTTCTTGCCTCCTTTGGTGCTTAAAAAAGAACAATCTTGAAATCAGAAGGCTGCGGTTCCCCACCCCAGGGTCCCCAGATGGGATAATGGCCACTTCTACTTAACTCTCCTGTTTTGGAATTCAACTCTATAATTATCATTCTCTTCATCATATTCTATATCTAGAAGTAAGAAGAAAGAAACTTGCACACATGTTTAACATATTTCAGATGTTCTAAAGAGCCAAACATTAAAGTAAGCCCATAAAAGTATAAACAAAATGTAGTAGAATACATCAAAGCACAAAATGCAGAAACAAGAAAGGAAAGAAAAATAATTTTGAATACATCAAATTTTTAAATGGCAGAAGACCCCATAGACTAAAATTAAAAGAAATTATAGACTGGGAGGAAATCTCTGCAGCATACATAACAAATCACAAACATATGGAATATGTGAAGAAGTTTTATAAATCAATGAGACAAAGACAAAGAGCCCCGAATAGAAATAAATGAAGGCATGAGGAGGCAATTCACAACAGAAAGACAAATAGCCAATGCTAAAAGATACAAAAAGATGCACAGTCTCACTAGTAATCAGGGAAAGCAAACTAAAATAATAAGAAGACTTCATTTTTCACACAGGAGATTGGCACAAAACATAAGATTGTTAATAGCAGGTTGTCCTGAGGAGTAGCAAAAGGTATAAATCTCGTGCACTGTTGGTAAGTACATAAATCGAAAAAGCCTTTTTGGAAGTCAATTTGGAGTATCTAATAAAACTTTGAAGTTCATAAGTCCTCCCAACCCAGCAATTCCACTTCTTGGTCTGTACCCCACAGAATGACTTGCAAGTTCCCAGGAAGGCAGGTACAGGTATGGCCAATGCCCTGCTGTTTATAACGGAAAAAAACTGGACAACGTCTAAATAGTCATCGAATACCTATTTATAAGTGCAAAGAGAAACATCTGGACCCTCATAGGAGCTGGTATATGGTGGCCAAAGTGGACTACTTTATCTGTAGTATTTGATTTTTATTTTTTTGGACAGAAGTATCTTAATGACAGTGCTCAACTCAAAGTTGTTGTATTAGATGAGTGAATATGTAAAGCACCAAGTGCCTGTCCTATAATAAGTACTCAAATAAATGTCATTGGTTGTATTTTTGTCATCTTTACCAATAGAGAGTGGTGTTACAATAACTGCCTGTTACCAGGAATGTCATCTTCCCTCTCCTCTGCCACCTCCTCTGCGGTAAGGCCTGATGTCACCTTTGCTGGCTATTGGATGGTCCTATTTTCAAGTCCCTCTCTCCCCCATTCAACTCTGCAGGGATCCCAGAGTTTAGCTGTTCTGTGTCAGAGCACACGTGCTTTCTCAAGCCTTTGAGGTGGAGACCGCCACAGCCTTTCTGGGAGATACCTAAACACCGGTCACTGTGTTTAGTAATGGTGCTTGCCAACCATCAGATCACCTCTCAAAGAAAACCATTCAGACTTCTTCTTTTCTACCTGTCCTCCCAAAGAGGTTTTACCCAGAGATTTGGTCCTTGTTTCCTGCATTTCTTCTCTTCCAACGCTCAAATTTCCATTTCTGTTTGGAGGTACATGGCCTTAGAGACACCTTGCAGACTCCACGATTCTGGCACGTGGTGGTGACTTGCAAAGCTCTTGTTCTCCAGCTCCTTCTCCCTGGACTTCCACGGAAGTAGCTACCCTATGGACACTGAAGGGTCAGAGAACATCCTCCCTGTTTCTCCTTGCCAGGGCAAATCTCACCAGGTCTAATCCAGTCCCACTTCTTCTAAGAAGCCTTTCAGGTGATTCCCCCTACTCTGAACTCCTATGACACCTCATGTCTATGTCACTTAAACAGCCCCACCATCTATGCAGTCTGTGAATAATGGTGGTGACTGTGAGAGGTGCTGGCAGATGAAGCTGTATACCTACATTCAATAAACATCTCTACCTTCTAGGTGCAACGCTAGGCATAGGCAATGCAGAGATGATCAAGAAATATTTTCTTCCTTCATAGGCTTCTATAGTCTAGGAAGAAATACACAAATTTAGCCACGTTTTCTCCCTGTACACAAACACCCTGGTTCAATTGGATGGGTGGAAGAATTAACATTTGGTCCTTTTGGAGTTGGTCTAACCTAATTCCTGTACTAATCAGTATGACTTGGGACCTTTGATGAAATAACAGGTACATGTTACCTTAATCAGGGCAATTTTTAGATTAATTCCTGGAAGCAATTAGTTCCATGGGATAATTCCTCACTGGAACATTCCCTGCTTTCTTTTCTTACCACAGTAAAAAACATCAGACACAAGTAACTATCACAAAATCATACAAAAATATACATTTAATGGAAAATGCTTTATAACATTCAGATTTCACATTAAATAGGCAAACCAAACTTCGAAACACTGAGAATCCCTGAGTCATTTCAGTTTCCAAAACTCATTCTCTCTGCTCACCACAACTGCTACCCTCACACTCCTAAAAGTTAAAGCCACTTCCAGAAGCTTGGGTTTCCAATTTTCTTAGCTGTTCTAACTCTACTATATGTGTTGATTGAGAGTCTCTCCAAACGTTGCTGTGGAAGCAACATAAGATTTTATGTTGTTCTTACCCATGAGATGCTCCAAGTATTCAGGCTGAGCAGAAAATTCTCCCGAAATCTAGAAGCACTATTTCTCTGTAACACTTAGATGTTACTGGCCACGTTTCAGATTTTCTTCCTTTGGTTGAGAACTTCAAAATCTGTGTACATTCTTTTAAAAAGGTCGTTTCACTGGCTGAAACTCTTCCATTTCTGTTCTATCTTAGATTTGTTGACTCTTCTTTTCTTAATTTGCTTCTCTAAGAGTCATTTCAGGTTACACTTGGGCCATTTCCCCAGTCAATCAATTTCAAAAAGTGTCTATGTGTAGAACACAGCATCTCTGTATAAAAGCTTCCTTCCACATCAGTCTCTTGCTCCATCTTTTGCATCTCTGTCCCTAGCTTTAAGTTATCATGCCTGCATCAGAACTGAAGGACACTATGATTCTGTCATAGTACTTAGCTCTTCCTGTCTCAGTTTAGAATTACTGAACCCCATAGCTGAATTCCCTAGTGTGTTATAAATTCCCTGGGACAGGATCTACGACTGACTCATATTTCTATTTGTTACAGCACCTAGTATGATGCTTGGCTTATAACAGACACTCAGAAATTTCTGTTGAATGAATTAATGACGAAAGGATGGATGGATGGATGGATGGATGGATGTATGGAAGGATGGATGGATAGGAAACACTAGGTGAAATGGAAAAACTTTGGACTTAAATTCAAAAGAATGGAGTTCAGATTCAGTTCTGCTGTTTCCCCTCCCTATGACCCACCTCTTTGGGTCTCAGTTTTCCCAAAGGAAAATGAGGATATTAAGATCTGCTCTACCTAAGGTTGTTCTAAAGATCAAATGAGATAATTTATGTGAAAGTGCTTTATGAACTCTAAAGAACCTTAAAAAATACAAGGACTCAAATGGCGATTTACATGATTCCCATGTGAATTGTGTGTAAGGTATTTAAAGACATACAGATTACTTCTTCCTCTGTTACAATCACAAGAACACTACTGGAAGGGTGGATGAAGAGAGGTTGATCAATGGGTATAAATATATAGTTTGAAAGAAGAAATAAGACACAGTGTTTGATAGATTAGTATGGTGACTATAGTTTATAATAATCTAGTATATATTTCAAAATAGCTATAAGAATAATTTGAATGTTTCTAGCATAAAGAAAAGATAAATATTTAAAGTCACAGATATCCATTTACTCCAATTTGATTTACAAATTATATGAATGTATTAAATTGTCACATGTACCCTGAAAATATATACATCTACTAGTATCAATAAAAATAAATTTAAAAAAAAGAACACTACAATCCTCAGCATTGTATAAATACCCACAGTCTTTAGGCCAAAGACTGGAAAGTACAAAGACAATTAAGTGCATTACCATCAGCAATCCTATTAAATTGTACTCCCAATAGCAAGAAGGAGTGAATTTTGATAATTAGGTGAGTTTATGACACTCTTATACTACAAGTGGATTACAATATTTTATATTACAAATTTGTGTTGAAAGTATAAAAAGTCCTCCATGTGTTATACAAACACTATATTGCTTTTCTCTTTCCTCCTTGGGAATAGTTTGGTGCTTTGCTTGTCTTAGAAAAGCACGTATGCCATATTTCCCAGGCTTTATCAGCCTAGAGGGAAAGTACGGACATGTAACCACACAGTAGTTCTCTGGCTCTGCCTGTGATTTCCAAGCTCAGGGGACTTTTATGGGACTTCAGTAGATACCCAGGTCTCTGAGCCACTGTGCTTTTCTGCCACTGCTGCTTGGGCACCCTTCTCATGGGGTGCACAGCTGAAGTCCAGATTGATGCACCACTTGTACACCTACCAGCAACTTCCAGAATCACGAGAGTTTATGTTACATCTCCTGGGAGGTGACCTGGGAGGTCTGGCTCATTGGTCAGTCTTCCATAGTTCTACCTTTCTGAAAAGTGACCACTTCAAGCCAAGTGGAAGAAATATTCCTTAACCACAAAGCAACTCTATTTTTGTTTTTACTCCCTTTTCCAAGTCTTGGGCAAAAGTTCCTGGAGCAAAGGACAAGACCAACACAAGTGGGAGTAAGACACCTCCAATTGTACTTCTCCTCCAATAATGATCCTTTGTCCATACGCAAGCCTGCGTCTTTCGACAGCAACTCCTCTCAAATTAAGTTCCTTCCCATGAAGATCCCTCGACCAGTAAACGAGATTCTGCATGGACCTATCCCTCTAACTATCCAAACAAGCATCAACATATTTGTGTACCTAGCTCCCATCATAGAATCCTGAATACAAGTTCGTCATATACACCTACCAGCAACTTCCAGTTTCACCTGTGTACATATAGGCCTTCGTCCAGAGCAGATAGCATAAGATCTCAGACATAGTGAAAACAGTGATACAGGATGCTGAGAATCATGGCCTTAGGCTTCCTTCATCATGTAGGAACATATGTTCACACTAAGCATGAGAATCACCCCCTCTTAATACACACATTTGCACAATCTCACAGCTGCATGAATTCCTACAATTGTTTTCCGAGGACATGAGCACATTTTACAGATTCCTGGAAAAGAGGGTTTATAAGCAAGGCACAATTTACACAGTTCATCCTTCTTGTTCAATCAATATGAGAGTCATGAGCGTGTAAAACCAGAGATTTAGACACTATTTCTGAGAAGCAGAACTTACAGGCTGGAGGCCTGTCGGGGCGGGGGGTGCTGTCTGACTCACCAGGGTGCTAGCTGGAGGACTGGGTAAATTTTTCCAGGTTGCTAAACAATTTGCACTTGGCTAGAACCAGAACATTTTGTATTTGCACCCATACCCAGCATTTCCGTCACCACATATGCTAAGGATATATCGCCTGGGAAACATGAGAGATTGATGATAAAAATGTGAATCATCACCCAGGGTTATGAATTAACCAATCCCACTCCACTCAACAAACATTTATAGAGCATCTATATTTAGTTAGACACTAGGCCGGGGTACCGGCGCCGCTAAATGCAAACATCCAGATGGCCCGTTATAAAGAAAGCCTTGACTCCTCCCATCGGTTTCAGAGACAGGCTAGTCTAAGAAGTGAACAGTGGACGTGGAGTTGGAAGGCTTGTGTCCTAGCCCCAGCCCTGGCACTTCCTCGCGTGCATCAGCAAGTAAAGTGTATTAGCCTTGCTTGCCGTCACGCAACATGGAAAAAAAGAGTAAATCATACCTGATCCACCCTTGGTCATTTTCAATAAGGTAATAATGTGAAAGCTGTTTTAATGTAGTTGAGGAAGCTCTTTGTGTAATACTGTGGAATGATCTCTAAGAAAGTATTGTTAAATTTTTTTAGAAAAGGGTACCAAAAAAAAATGCTTCCATTTTTGTAAAAGAAAAGAAAGAAAGAAAAAGAATACATCTATGGTCTGTTAAATGCATAGAATATGTTTGGAGATAAACACAAAAAACCGGTATCACATTGCTGACCTCTGAGAAGGATTACAGTGTGGAGGGTCAATAATGCAATAATGGGGCCAGGCGTGGTGGCTCACGCCTGTAATCCTAGCACTCTGGGAGAGGCCGAGGTGGGAGGAGCGCTTGAGGTCAGGAGTTCGAGACCAGCCTGAGCAAGAGCGAGACCCTGTCTGTACAAAAAATAGAAAAAAATCAGCTGGGCACAGTGGCACGTGCTTGTTGTCCCAGCTACTTGGGAGGCTGAGATAGGAGAATCGCTCGAGCCTAAGAGTTTGAAGTTGCAGTGAGCTGTTATAATGCCACTGCGCTCTAGTGGGGGTGACAGAGCAAGACTCTGTCTCAAAAAAAATAAAAAAAAAAAAAAGATGCAATAACCATAACAGGGAGAATTTTGGGGGGAGGGATACAGGGTCTTGCTCTACTGTCCAGGCTGAAGTGCAGTGCCATCATCATAGCTCACTGTAACCTCAAACTTCTGGGCTCAAGTCATTCTGTCTCAATCTCTCAAGTAGCTGGGACTACAGGTATGCACCACCATGGCCAGCTAATTTTTCTTTCTTTTTTTTTTTTTTTTTTTTTAGACAGAGTCTCACTGTGTTGCCCGGGCTAGAGTGCCATGGCATCATCCTAGCTCACAGCAACCTCAAACTCCTGGGCTCAAGCGATCCTCCTGCCTCAGCCTCCCAAGTAGCTGGGACTACAGGCATGCGCCACCATGCCCGACTAATTTTTTCTATATATTTTTAGTTGTCCGATTAATTTGTATTTTTAGTAGAGACGGGGTCTCGCTCTTGCTCAGGCTGGTTTCGAACTCCTGAGCTCAAACAATCCGCCCGCCTCGGCCTCCCAGAGAGCTAGGATTACAGGCGTGAGCCATCACGCCTGGCCTAATTTTTCTTATTTTTTTAAAAGATGAGGGTCTTGCTATGTTGCCCAGGCTGGTCTTAAACTCCTGGGTTCAAGCAATCCTCAAGAGGGAGAATTTTTACTGTATATCATTTTGAATATTTAAATTGTGAACCATAGGAACTATTCAAAAATAACATTTAAATTTAAATAGATTTAAATATTAAAACAAAAGTGTTCCAAATATACTGAGTTTTTCTGTGAATATGTTAATTTTGTGTTGTATAAATTTCATCTCAATAATTTTTTCTAGATCAATTTTCAGTCCTCATTCTACTCACACTTTGGTTTTCACCATTGACCTCCATCTGCTTCCCCCTTTGCTTTCTTGAGTATCACTTGTTTTTTTTCTCCTAGTTCTCCACTTACTTCTTTCACCATTCTCACTCTGTCTCTTTTGCTAGTTTTGCTCTTTTTAGTAATGATACAATTTTGGAGAATCCTCCAGACTATTTTTGGTACTCTTCTATTCTTGGTCTCCCAGGATCCTCACATCCATGATCTCAGCTCTAGTAGAGGAAACTTTGTGCTCCTCTCCTCATGTTTCCGGATACTTCCATTCCCAAGAAGGAACAATATTAGAAAGACCTTCTGGAATGCACTCCTCTTTCCTCCCATGGGAGGAGGAGTAATTCATCTGACACCCATTTTTACGCAGTTCTTTATAGGACAGGGTTCAGATGTTAAAGTCTACGGGTCCCACGTGGCCTATTATCTCTCTTTTTGTACCATCCTATCTGCAGAAATCACAAATTTTGTCCCCCTCTATATGTTAAGCTGAACTGTAGGCCTTTGGAATAAAGTTTGTAATTTCGAATTAGAAGTGAGAGTTTTATGAAACCCAATTGTGGCAACAGATCTAAGCCACATTCACTAGGCCAGCCTTGTTAGTAATGAAACAGATATATTGATTTCCATCTATTGGCATCTTTGTTTGTTTCTCTGTTGGTTCTTAATTTAAAGGGAGACAGATATGGTTTAATATCCCCATAAGCCCCATAGGCTCCAGCCACCACATCTGTGCCAGCCGCTCCCAGGCTTACCTCTCTGGCCTGACTTACTTTCAACTGACCGTCTTACTGTCTTCCATTCTAAGCTTCTCCTATATTATTTTTGTTTGTTTGTTTGGCTTTTAAACCACGAATTTTATGTAAGCATGTTTTTTGAAGTTACAAAGTATATAACTTTCTTGATTCTCAAATTATTAAACATCAGAAAATTATGTAATCGATGCAAGATTACAAAATTGACGAATCTCAGGGATGGGAAGATCTAAGGAATCATTTTTTTCCATATTCTTGATCTTGAAAACGGCACCAGCATCCACCCAGTCTGAGGAGGAGGAGAAGATGAATGGCAGGAGCTCAGGAAGCTGAGACCATCAGGAATCGAGGCAGCTGCCCTTGCCTTATTATTCCAGGGGATATTCCCATTCCCTTCTCACAAGGGTTCCTTTTTCACTTCAGGTTGTTTTAGAGAATTTCTATTACTTGCAACCAACATCTAATGTTTATGACATTCTTTATACTTTTTATTATTTTCCAGGTTTTTCTTGGGCATGTAACAACTCAAGCACATGTTTTTAAGTATAAAGTAACATACACTCACTACCCTGCATTTGCTCCCTGCAGTGGGTTGATGGATTGACTCTCTCCTCTGTCTCCTTTCCTCCCTTCTTTGGGTGTGCCTGTCCACACTGAAAAATCTGGAAAGCCTGAAGTCTGCATTTCCAGATTCCTTTGCAGCTAAGATGTAGATACAAATTATGTCCCCCAAATGGATGCACTTGTGCAAGACACAGGAGGCAGAAATGGGGCAGAGGTCTTCTTGCCCCTTTTAGACTGTTTTTCTTCTGGCCAACATTATTTGGAGACAGGAGCTTTTTCTGTAGCAGGGTTGCAGTGTCTGTTCTCCAGCTTCCTGAGTGTAGATAGGCAGTTGCAATAGAGGGACTGGGATGGTGGCCTCTTGATCTGTCTCCCTGATCCTTAGAGGTGTCATTCAGATCATGCAGTGCAGGGTCCTTGACTATGAGGTGATCAGTTCTACTTCTACTCAAAATTTCCAGGGGTGGCCTCAGAGGTGGCAACTCCCACAGGGGTTGGGAGTTGCTGTGTTATTCTGGGAGCAAGGATTTTTTCTCCTCTTGCCTTTTCAGTGATTTTTACTAGCACCTAATTTCCTGCATTAAAGCCCTTCTTGCATAAAATACCTAAAATAGCTCTCTTTCCTGCACCGAACCGTAACTGATACCCTATCCTATTTTCTACTCCCAGCACTAGCAAGCTGATTGTGGGATATTAACGATTTTATGGCCAAAGACCCAGGCATGCCCAAATCCTGCTCTATTTATCTCCCCTTCCACTGGAGATCCCCAGGGAGCCATCCACAAAAGGAATAATAAATAGAAATCAAAGCACTACTTATTACTAGTTGTGCACAAGCTTAACACCCAAATGCAATGCCTTGGTAAAGTTACAATGGGCTTTCCTGCTCCAAATGTTATCTTACCTTATCACTTGGCCGGACACAGACAGGAAGAAAGTTGAAGAGAGAGTAAGACAACAGCGTCATCTAGAATGCAGCTGTGAGAAGTAGGCGGGAAAGAGAAGAGGTCTATGCACTTTAAGGTGCAGTAATCTTGCCCACTAGTCAGTGTGGCCCAATGAATTGTCCTGGCCTCTGGCTACTCAAACTAACTTCTCTCCCCTTGAGGGGAAGTAAGGAAGGAGTTGAGAGAATGGGGTTGACCATGGGAAGAGCTCATGGGATACATGAGAAAGGGCTGGCCAGCCAGAGCAGAGAGGTGGGGACTACTGATATATACTTATTTAGGACTTTCTGATAAGTCCTCATTGAGTCTTAGTCTCCTCTTCCGCCCCATTGTGACAGCTTTGATGTACTGTATATTTACATTCTGGTATGTCCCTCTGAGGTCACTTGCAGTGCTAAGTGACAATTTGTACAAACATGTAATAGGGTGGGAGTGTATGTGAACGAAGAGGAGGGAATAATGATGAGGAAACTGGCCTGTGAGGGGCAGTGTTAATCAGGCAGGAGGTGTGGATTGTTATCATCAAATATGTACAATTTTTAATTTTTTATTGACACATAATATTTATACATGTTTATGAGATACATGTGATGTTTTGTTACATGCACAGAATGTGTAATGATCAAGTCAGGGTATTTAGGATATCCATCACTTTGAGCATGTATCATTTCTATGTGTTGGAAACATTTCAAGCCCTCTCTTCTAGCTGTTTTGAATTGCTGTTAACTGTAGTCACCCTACTCTGCTGTCAAACATTAGAACTTATTCCTTATATCTCATCAGAAGGATAAGTTCTATTAACCAATCTCTCTTCATCTCCCACCTGTCATACCACACCTCCCCAGCCTCTGTTAACTATCATTCTGCTCTCTACCTACATTAGGTCAACATTTGTAGCTCCCACATTAAAGGAGAACATGCAATATTTGTCTTTCTGTGTCTGGATTATTTCACTTACCATAATGACCTCCAGTTCCATCCATGTTGCTGCAAATGACATGATTTAATTCTTTTTCATGGCCAAATAATATTCCATTGTGTATACATATCACATTTTCTTTACCCATTCATCCGTTGATGGACACTTAGGTTGATTCCAGACCTTTGCTATTGTGTGAATTTTTAAGATTAATTGGCCTTAATGAAAACACTAGTGGAGACACTGTCAGAATACACTGATTTTTTTTTTTCTGGGAAGAAGAGACTAAGAGTAGAAATCCTGAATGGGCTGTTTGACGTAACCTCTCTGGAAGAAAATGAATGACATGAAGTTTAAAGTTCTGTGATTCTACTCTGTACTCTGGAAGCACTTCAGAGTTTTTGCAATCTCTAAAGAGCTTCCTGACTCAAACAAGTCAACATTATGTTATTACGAACATAGAGTTATTACCTCTACGCTGGTAATAACTACCTCCTCAAGACATCTCTGCCGAGTCCCCTTATTTTTGTCTGTGCTAAAGAAAAGAATACGTCTTTCTGAAAGCAAAGAAGCTACATTTCAGAATTTTTTTTAAAAAAACTCAAATTGATTCTTTTTGAAAATAGTCAAGAGAAAGTCACAAACGTCTATTACCCAGGAAATAAAATTCTATTTTGTTTATATTCTTGAGAGTACTGTTTATATTGTTGAATGATCGGATCACGGATTCTTCAAGTTTACAGCCACGTACTTAACTAGCACTCTGACAATGTTTAGGGCCTTCCATTAATACTGTCCTTGAGAATATATCCCAAGAATTGTGTCATCTCCACAAGAGATGAAATTTCTTGGGGGCAAGAACTGTGTCTCATTAACACCTGCATCCTTCACAGCACAGGTGTGATGGAATGGACTCTTAAGAACTGTGGATGAATGGAGAGACGGTGAGATGGATGTTTAAACAGATGGTCACACAGATGGTTGGATGGATAAATACAATAAGTTATTTTTGTTATCTCAGTCAACACACTCCTTTGGAACGGCTTCAAGATGAATCTGTATGATATTGGATTCTGTTGAAACAGAGACAGGAGGGACAAAGGATTATAGTAAAACCCAGATGAAACGCAACAAAACAAAATAATATTAAAGGTTTTTTTAAACCTTACATTTTGAAATCCAGAATCCTAATTAAATGTTTTCTTTTTATAGTTTAGAGTCCTATTTTTATAGTTTAGAGTCCTATTGTTATCTTTCGTCACCCTCAAAATAATATTGTGTCTATATTAGCTCCAAGAAGGGTGTTAGAACCCAGGGATGCTCCAGCACAGAATCTAACTACTCAAAGTATGGCCCACCAAAGAGCAGCGTCCCGATATCCCGGGACTATGTTAGACGTGCAGAATCTCAGACTCCTCCCTAAACCTACTGAATCAGAATTTATATTTTAACAAGTTCCCCAGTTGATTCCTATACACATTAATGTCTTAGAAACACTGATCTAGATTCTAGATAATAATGAGTGGAAGTAGGCTAGTCCGGAAGCCATGATCTCTGGCATCAGAGACTTGGTCTAAACAAAGTGTGATAAATCCCAAGGAATGTCTTGCTGGTGGAGAAGTTTAAGGTGCTGAGGAAGAGAGTTTAATATGTTGGAATACAAAGAATGAGCTTTGGAGGTGAAGGATGAAGTCCGTGGGTCAGGGGACAGTGTGTGTGTGTATGGGGTACAGCAGACAGTGCTAAAATTCATCTTATGAGTAACGAGGACCACAGGAAACTCAGGAGGCTGCAGTCAGCTGATTGAAGTATAATGTAAGCCCTCCACTGGGTTTCATTTCCCTAAAAGAGACTGTAAAAACCTGAGATACTCAAGTTGTCCCCAAAGAAACCTGACCTCCCTGATACCACTGATGAGCCCTTTAACCTCAGGAGGTGCAGCCAGGTATATTTCCTGCTTGGAGAGGGAAAGAACTGAGAGTTCACTGACCAGCCGTGTCAGATTTTCTAGCTTTGGCCAAAGGCCAAGCAGCCTGCAGCATCCTGGGTACTGACTTCAAAGACTTAAGGAAGACCTAGGATGGGAGGACAGAGCCTAACAGTGAGGATGTATGGTTGGTATTAATGACCTGAGATGACATATGGAGAAACTGAGGCAGGTAGGTGAAGTATCTTGCTTACACTAGCTGGCTTAGTGACCCTGTGCAAATCAACTCACTTGTTAACTATATATTTTTAGCTATGTCCTTATCAGTTGCTCTAGGGATTACAATATACATTTTATTACAATCTACTTGAGGTTAATAGTGACAATTCTGGTAAAATACAGCAACTTTGCTTCTCTATAGCTCTATTTCCTTCTACTTGCTATTATTGTCATCTATATCGCATCTATATGTATTATAAACCCAGCAGTATAATATCACAATAATTGCTTTGTATAATCTTATGTCTTTTAAGCAAATTAAGAAAAAAATTATATATTTATACTGTTGTTTACAGTTGCCATTTCTAATGTTAATGAGACACAGTTCTTGCCCCCAAGAAATTTCAAATTACTATCTGGTGTCATTAGCTTTCAGCCTGAAGGATTTTCTTTAGTATTTCTTATAAGGTAGGTCTGATAGCATCAAATTTTCTCAGACTTTGTTTATTAGAAATGTCTTTATTTCACCTTTGTTTCTGAAAGATACTTTTGTTGAAGATAGAATTCTTGGTTGACCTTTTTTTTCCCTTTCAGCACATCGAATATATATTCCATTGCCTTCTGACTCCATTGTTTCTGAGACGTCAGTTGTTAATCACATAGTTGTTCCTCTGTGCACGATAAGCCATTTTTCTCTTGTTGCTTTCAAGATTTTCTTTTTGTCTGTGACTTTGAACAGCTTTTCTATGATGTATGTAGCTGCAGATCTCTTTGCATTTAATAACACTTGGGGTTAGCTGAGCTTCTTAGATCTATAGATAAATATCTTTTACCAAATTTGGAAACTGGTCAGACATTATGTCCTCAGATATTTTTTCTGCCTTCTTTCTCTCTTCCCTTGCCTTCTGGGATTTCCATTACATGTATATTGATACTTGATATTATCCCACAGATCTTTGAGGAACATTATTCTTCAATCTTTCTTTTACGTGTTCTAGAGATTGGATAATCTCTGTCTTCAAGTCACCTGATTCCTTATTCTGATATCAAATCTGCTTTTAATCCCATCTAGTAAAATTGTCATTGCTGTTATTGTACTTTTCAACTCTATTATTTCCATTTTCATAGCATTTATATATTTATTGAGATTCCCTATTTGTTGAATCATTTTCGTCTCTTTTTCCTTCAGTCCTTTATGTGTAACTTCCTTTAATACTTTGAACATGTTTGTAATAGTTTCTTTAAAGTCTTTGTCTGCTAAATTCAACATCTGGGTTCACTTAGAAATGGCTTATGTTGACTGTGTTTTCTGTAAATAAGGCTCATGCTTTCTGGTGTCTGCCCATCTCATAATTATTTTTTGAACATTGATCAAAAATTAGACGTTTATCAAAAATTTTATAACTGGCAACTCAACGTTCTGATTTATTTCTCTGAATTGTTGTTGTTGGTTTGTTTGATTGCTTGCTTTGTTTATTAAGTAACTTGCCTGTATTTAATGTGCGGAATCTGTCTCCTCTGTAGTGTACAGCCACTCATTGTCTCTGCTTAGAATTATTCTTATTTTTATTTTCTAGTCTGCCCCTGAGTTGTCCCTGTGTCTGCATAGCCTAGTGGTCAGACAGTGACTGGTCAGAAGATGCTCAAACACCTTCAGTTCGTAAGACTTCTGGCCAATGCTGATGGACATGAGTATGCGCTGGAAATCTGTATGTATAAAATTCAGGTGGGTTTAAGTCTGCCCCAGCTTTTACTTTCCACTAGGCCTCACTTCCTGTGCATGCACATCCTCTCAGGCAGTGCTATGTCAAGTGCTTACCTAATTTCCAAGGCCTACCTGTTGAATTTCTGGCCACAACCCCAGGCTAGTAAGGCTATAGGCTCTTCCTGTGTGTTTCCTAATGACTTTTCTAATTTTACTGGTAGCGTCCTCCACTTCAAATCCAGCCAGCCCCTCTGGCAGCAAAGCTGCTGGATTTCACAAGCAGATCCACCCTGGTAACACTGTTGTGCCAACAGATCTGAGGCAAGGGTATGAGGCAGCCCCGAGCAAGAAAACCACAGACTGCCATTGTTTTCACCCAAAGTGCAACAGGGTTTCATGATAAACTTTTCCCAGTTTCTTGTTTTTCTTTGTCAGTTTCCAGAACCCTGAAGTGGTTGGTTTGGATAATTTTCTCCAGTTGCTTTTAGGAGAGAGAATTTATCATCTTCTTTACTTTGCATTACTGGAAGTGCCGCCTTCAAGTCACTTGAATAGGCTTTGGGTTTCTCATCAGCAAAATCAGGTTTCTTTCTCCCTAGTCCTGTGCTAGTTCCAGTGGCCCAGGATTTCCAAAGGTTTTGATGAATTAGAGTAGTATTAAAAGATGACAGGACCTGGACGTGATGGCTTGTGCCTGTAATCCTTGCAGTTTTGGAGGCTAAGACAAGAAGATTGCTTAAGGCCAGGAGTTCAATATCAGCCTGAGCAACACAGCGAGACCCTGTTTCTACAAAAAAATTAAAAAATTAGCAGGGCATGGTGGTGTACGCCTGCAGTCCCAGCTACTCAGGAGATTGAGGTGGAGAATTGCTTGAGCCCAGAAGTCTGAGGTTTCATTAAGCTATGATCATGCCATTGCACTCCAGCCTGGATGATTAAGTGAGACTCTGTCTCTAAATAAATAAATAAATAAATGATGACAGGGGTGGATCGCCTAAGGTTTGAGTATGAGCAACCTGACTGGCTAGCTGAAGCATTTTAGAACATACACGGCAGCTCAGAAGACAGAACTGCCACAAGGACAAATTAAAAGGATGCTCCTTCCTCAAATAAAATATTAAGCTAGTGTATGATTGCACAACTAAGCACCATACTCAAGCCACCCAGGAAAAGTAGACAGACACCAGGCAGGTCACTACCTCACCTATAAAGGAAGGAGAAGAGAAGGGGAGAGGAAAGAAGTAAATGATAAAAGGAGAGTAATGCCCCCAGCCCTACTCCCCAGGTAAGGAGACTGTGTCTAGATGGATTTCTGAGAGCATCTAAGAGCAGGGCAAGGATAAGAGAAGCGAGCTCAGGAATACCCAGGGTTGCATAGGGACAGGATCAGGTTGTGCATGTGTGGGCATCAACAGTGTGCACACAGGTCTCCAAAGTGAATGCGTATTCCTGGATGTCGGTGCAGGCTTACTTCACCAGGAACTCTCCTCCACTCCTTCCAGATGTAGCTGGAAGTCCCAGACTCTGCATGATCTATCCCCATTCTCATAGGAGTTAAAATAGATCTACAATGTGAATGCCTTCCTTTTCTTAGATATGGTGCCCTGATGCAATACACAACCTATGCAATCATACAAGGGAAATTTGGATAGCCAGAATGTTAAAAGCACAAGAACAAGAGTAGCTCAAAAGATCTAGGGAGCAGGGCACCACAACTGGTATAAATGAATTTCAACAATATTGAATCACTGCATTGCTCCACTCAAGATACAAATTCCAGAGAGAAAACATTTGATTGGTTTGTCTTGGGCCATGTGCCCACAGCTTGGCCAGGGCAGGGCAAGAGCCCTTGATTAACAGGACTGTATCCCATCAAAAGGAATAATTTCCCAGAACAAAATTAGGGTGGTATTCCCAGAAAAGAGAACACACACTGGGCAGACAAAAACAACAGATGGCAAACATGAAAAATTAATTAAGGATCAGATTTCTTTACTGTAGGACTTCTCAGAGCATTTAACTAGCAAATTTTATTTTTCTGAATCTTTAATAGGAGATAAAATGTAGAACATTTCTCAACTATTTTACCAAGAAACCCTTTTTTGACAGAATATTTAAAAAGACTAATGAATGTTCTTAAAACATTTTGAGGAAAATTAAATTATTTCAGGTTTTCCACGAAATTTGCCTTTACAACTTTTTTCTTTTAGTTTTGAGCATTTGTGTGGTTAAATTGTTTAATGTTGCATTAACATGATATATTGTGTTTATTTCAGAATAATCGAGCAATTTTATCATAGAAATTGCATTACTCAAAAAGCCCCTTTTCCTAAAACAGTAATATATTCAGATTAAAAAATACCTCAAGGCATGAATCAGACAAAACAAGCATTCAAAAGTGCAAATCCAAAATAAGAAAAAGATCAAGTGTGTTCTAAAATGAGACGAACAAAAACAATCTATCAATTTTAGTGTTTCAAGGGAGTGGACAAGAGGATGAAAAACGCATTTAAAAATTTCTATTACCATAAAAACTCATATGGGGACATTTATTTACAGGGAAATAAAATAGAAACAGAATGCTGCATGTCAAATAGGTAGCCTGTTAGCCCCAAAGCTAGAGCCACTTGGAAGACAGTTCCGAGAAACTAATTAGTAGAATACACTGAAATCAACCAGATCTGAGTTGCAATCCAGGGCCCACCATAAAATAGCTATGTGATCTTTAACAAATTATAAGCTATGTACCTATATTTTATTTCTAAAATAAGCCCAGTGGAGGCTAGGCGCGGTGGCTCACGCCTGTAATCCCAGCACTCTGGGAGGCCGAGGCAGGCGGATTGTTTGAGCTCAGGAGTTCAAAACCAGCCTGAGCAAGAGCGAGACCCCCTCTCTACTAAAAATAGAAAGAAATTAATCGGACAACTAAAAATACATGGAAAAAAATTAGCCGGGCATGGTGGTGCATGCCTGTAGTCCCAGCTACTCAGGAGGCTGAGGCAAAAGGATCGCTTAGCCCAGGAGTTTGAGGTTGCTGTGAGCTAGGCGGACGCCACGTTACTCACTCTAGCCTGGGCAAAAAGAGTGAGACTCTGTCTCAAAAAATAAATAAATAAATAAATAAATAAATAAATAAATAAATAAATAAATAAATAGTAATAAAATAAAATAAGTCCAATGACACCTACTTTAAAGGCTGGCTAACCAGTGTACTCTTCAGTTCTGAACTACTGTCTTACTATGTATAAAGTTTGAAGCCAAAGGAAAATATGAATTGTTCCCTAGAATAGCCTCTGGCCATCCAGCGTATCTAATGAAATGGGCATGTGACAGTGAAGGGGCATGGACCTGGACCCATCATGCAGGGACATTCACTAAGGGGCAGAGGGGCACAGGAAGGGAAGTCATTCCCAGATTGAGCAAGTCAGGGGCTGCAGGTTTGTGTATCAGTCTATAGCGGGCGCTACAGGATCACGATGCAAAGCAGGGACTTTTCAGTCACCCTGGGTTCTTATCCTCACTCCATCATCACCCACTGGTTAGCTTTGTGATCTAGGGAATGTACCTATCCTCTCTGTGCTTCAGTTGTATAATTTTCAAAATTGCATGATAAAGCCTATCTCACTGAATAGCTGTCAGAATTAAGTGTGTGGTCATGTGTAGCATATGTTTATCACAGTGCTCAGCACATAATAAATGCTCAGCCAATGCTAACTGGGTTTCTGCGTAGTTCTATTACTAGTAGTACTAGCAGTAATAGTACTAGAGTCTCTGTTTCCAGGCTTTGGTTCAGAAATAAAATGCCTGCTCCAACATGATTAAGAATTGAAAAGGAAAATTACAGAATTATAATTCTGTGTAGACTGCATTATCAAGGCAGGCGCTCAGGGCAACAAGACCAAGGTATTGACACAGAAACAAGGCACACTTGGGAAACCAAGTGATCATAACAGGATAGAGACACAGTAAATAAAACTGGGACAAATAATCGGATTTTAACTAGCAGAAAGTACAACAGGATAAAGTTGTAAACCCGACAGAGATCAAACCGGCTCGGCTGTGAGTAGAGAGAACTCTGGGAAAGGCGGCCTGACGTGTAGTACCTCCTTATTTATCCAGAGATCATTTATTCAGTAGTCTCTTTCACAAAGTGAGTAAACTAAAAGGGCTTCGGAGCAACTTTGTCATAAAGCCCACAAAACAAAATGCATGTCTTTCACTCATAGGAAATTTTTCATCCCTTCGTTCAGCTCCTGTTTACTCTTATTTGACATGCAATTTTAATGAGCATTTGTACTTGGTTTCCTAGCCCATGACAAATTTGGGGGGAAAAAGGAAACTTCTAGTGGTAGGAATCCTTTCTAAAAAAGGAGGCCCTATAAAATTATTTTAAAAATAGAAACAAAGTTCATAAAGCATAGTGGCCGTGTGTCATTTTGTGCAAGGGCAAATTGCCCTGCATGCCTCTTAAACCAAGAAAGTGCATTATAGTACTAAATGTTCATAATGATAATTTTGAGTCTTCTCATGTTAATAAATAGTATCACCAACCACCCACTGGATCAAGCCAAAACACTGGAAGTCACTCCCTTTGCCTTACCCTACACAGCCAACCATCAGCAAGTCTTATCAGTGATAAACCCAAAACACATTCTGGATCCGTCTGTACATTCTCACCACCATCACCACCCTAGTCCAAGCCACCATGGTCTCTTCTTGCCTGGATCATAGCAAAGGCCTCCTAATGGCCTCCACAATAATCCATTCCCCTCACAGAAGCAAAAGCGAGCTTTTAAAAACAAATATTAGTATATGTTAATTCCCTGACTTAAGCCTCTAGGAGCTTTCTATCACCCTAAAAGGAAAATCAAGACTGAGTATTCTGTTTCTGGGACCTAGAAGTTCCAACCACTGCTATGCTGGCCGCTTACGCACCACCCTCCGGCCCCACTCTCCCCTCTGTTTTTGCAGACTCCAAGATCACGGCCACCTGAGACCTTCTGCACCTGTTCTCTCTTCCTGGCACCTCTTACCCCAGATCTTCACAGACATCAGCTCAAATGCCACCTCCTCCCACAAGTCTCTCCAATCACCCAGTCCAAAGCAGCCGCCCAGTCATTCTATTACTTTGCCCTGATTTTTTGGGGGCATAGCATTTAACATCACCGGATAGTTCTTGTTTATTTCCTGAACACGATCTGTTTCCTCACACTGTAATGTGATCTTGTCTCTCTCATTCGCCCTTGTGTTCCCAGTACCTAGTACAGTGCTGGACACCTAATAAATGCTTAATAAATATTTGTGCAATGAATATAAATGAATAGATCTACCTAAAAATATATTTTTAAAAAATAATCTGCAGACTTTAAACAGTATATAACTGGATACACACAAGTCATTTGCAACTCTCTCACCACTAGTCAGGTCCTGCCAATGGCCAAGAACCTCTACTATGCCCGATGACAAGAGGCGTAAGTGTGCTCTGGCAGGAGGGCAGCATGACAGAGAAGGTCTTTTAGACAGGTGACTCTGGAGGGCATGTGCAGGACCAATCAGAGGGGGACAGGCAAGAGCCAAATGGCCAGCTAGATTCCCATTTTAGTTAGAAAAACAAAAAGATTCCCATTTTATCTGTCCAGTTGTGAAGTGATGAAGGCTCAACAACTGGCAGGAAAAGGAAAGAACTTGAGTCCACTGCTCAAGACCTCTTGGGCATGGCTCCGGGTAAAAAAAAGAAAGAAAGAAAGAAAAAGAAAAAGAAAAAGAAAAAGGAAGGAACAGATGCAAGAATTACTGGGCAGGAAGAAATAATAGGGTTGGAGGCTGATTAGATTTGTGGAGGGAACCACAAGCATGGAACCGTGGGAGCTCAAAATCTGGCAATGACTTTCTCCCACTTATATGAAATCTGCTCTGTATAAATGATAAGCTGCTTGATTTAATAAAGAATATATGGATTCATTAACTAATTTAGCAGAATGTTTCTTTTTAATTTTATTTTTCTTACATGATAATCATGAAAACCATGCATTCTTTTAAAAGACTGGAAAGATTTATTGGATACCAATAATCATATCAATTAAAAATGTTCAAGTAATTATATCTATGTACTCTATGAATACAATTATTTTGAATGAATTAAATTAAAAAAAAAGTTGGATCTGGGAGGCTGAGGTGGGAGGGTCATTTGAGCTCAGGAGTTCCAGACCAGCCTGAGCAAGAGCGAGATCCC
>CAUYSK010009652.1:0-16945 GCA_963575035.1 Avahi laniger
AACAAAATGGGAGGTATCAACTTACCAGACTTCAAACTTTATTATAAGGCTGTAGTAATCAAAACAGCTTGGTACTGGCACAAAAATAGAGCCATTGATCAGTGGAACAGAACTGAGAACCCAGATATAAAACCATCCTCATATAACCACCTAATCTTTGACAAAGCAGACAAAAGCATACACTGGGGAAAGAATCCTTATTTAATAAATGGTTCTGGGAAAACTGGATAGCCACATGTAGAAGACTGAACCAGGGCCCACATCTTTCACCTCTCACAAAAATCAACTCACACTGTGTAACAGATTTAAACCCAAGGAGTGAAACTATCAGAATTCTAGAGGAAGATGTTGGAAATACTCTTCTAGACATTGGCCTAGGCGAAGAATTTACGAAGAAGACCCCAAAGGCAATCACAGCAACAACCAAAATAAATAAATGGGACCTGATCAAATTAAAAAGTTTCTGCACAGCCAAAGAAACTGTCACAAGAGCAAACAGACAACCTACAGAATGGGAGAAAATTTTTGCATGCTACAAATCCGATAAAGGGCTGATAATCAGAATCTACTTAGAATTCGGGAAAATCAACAAGAAAAAAATCAAACGACCCTATCAAAAAGTGGACAAAGAACATGAACAGAAACTTTTCAAAAGAAGACAGAATAAGGGCCAAAAACATACGAAGAAATGCTCAACATCTCTAATCATCAGGGAAATGCAAATTAAAATCACAATGAGATATCACTTATCTCCAGTGAGACTGCTTTTATCAAAAAGTCCCAAAACAATAAATGTTGGCATGGATGCGGAGAGATAGGAACATACATGCACTGTTGGTGGGACTGCAAACTAGTGCAACCTCTGTGGAAAGCAATATGGAGATACCTTAAAGAGATACAAATAGAAGTACCATTCAATCCATCTATCCCATTACTGGGCATCTACCCAAAAGAGCAAATGATACTCTATAAGAAAGACACCTGCACCCGAATGTTTATAGCAGCACAATTTACAATTGCAAAGATGTGGAAACAACCCAAGTGTCCATCAATAAATGAGTGGATTAATAAAATGTGATATATGTATACCATGGAGTACTATTCAGCTTTAAGAAACAATGGTGATATAGCACCTCTTGTATACTCCTGGATAGAGCTGGAACGCATTCTACTAAGGAAGGTATCCCAAGAATGGAAAGAGAAGCACCACATGTATTCACCATCAAATTGGTATTAACTGATCAACACATAAGTGCACATATAAAAATAACATCTATTGGATGTTTAGCGGCGGGGGAGGAGGGAGGAGGGGACGGGTATATGCATACACAAAGAGTGCAATGCGCAGTACCCAAAGAATGTACATATTTGAAACTAGGACTTATAGGGGAGGGGGGAGCAAGGACAGCATAGGCAATCTAAACATCTGTACCCCCATAATATGCTGAAATAAAGAAAAAAAAAGAAAAAGAAAAAAAAGAAAGATATGTAGTAAAGTACTAATTTGTTTCCCTGTTGTTTATTAATTACAACTTATATTGTTGACAATCAGAATATAAAATAATCAATGTTACCACATTAATATGATAAAACTCAACCCCAAAAAAGGAAGCTCTTGGTTTCATTTCTGCTGTGCTCTGTGAGATAGTAAAACCACTCTAGTGACCCAATACTTTCTCTCCAGACTCCATATTTAAACTATCTTCCTATAGCTTGTGGTTGAGGTACCTGATAGATCATCTTATAGCTGGAAAAGTTATATTTACCTAACATTTGTAGTTTACTTACAGCTTTGTAAGCCTTGTGTGAAATGTTTCTGACAAGGCACATAAGGAAAAAAAGAAGTCTGCATAGGAAAAGTCATAAAGAAAAACTCCTTGCATTTTTCTCAGTTTTCTTAGTTGTAATGAAGAAGAAAAGATACATACATCCCCTCTGTGTTTTTTTAAGAGAAATTGCTGATGGTTTGACGGTACTGGAGGGGCTATTCCCAGATACTTAGACTCAGTTATTGGCTGTTTCATGTAAGTTTTGCTGTTAAAAAAGATGAAACTGCCCCTGGGGATGGGAAGTGCTTCTCAGTTGTGACAGTTAGGTCAAGGATTGTAAAAAAGAGTGAGAGGCTGTCATAGAACTTCTCATCTCATAGCTCACCCAAGTACTCCTAGAATTTAAGGCAGGGGCTTCTCTCTCATTTTTTCCTTTTTGCTGTGACTTTTTCAGTCTCCCCCATACCAAAAAAAATAAAAAAATAAAAACTTAAGGTTAAGGTTATATGAAGCAGATTTTCATCTAAAATGGCCCTGGCACCATTTTTGATGAAAATTTAAGGAAAAGATTGAAAAAATTTACCCTTGATAAGCAGTGAGAAGGAGCAGAAATGATGCCACATTGAGTCTTTAACTGTTTAAGTTCTCAATAATAACCAACATCATCTCTTCAGTAATTGTATCCCAGATCAATTTGTGTGAAGAAATTCAATTTTGAGAGTGTGGAAATAAAAATAATAACAATGTTTAAGCTTCACTGAAATGGTTTCCCAATTATGTACATTATTTTATCAAGAAACAGAATATCCAGAATTTTTCTAGGATATTTATACATAGGGAGATTTTTTGGACTTTCTTGCAAAAGTACCATTTAAAGGTTGACATAATTGATACTGACTTTCTCATTCTATTCAGCCCGAGTTTAAGGAATGACAATATCATATAATCTATGAAACATAGATAATTTTCTTTCCACTCTAATGGAATGATTTTCGTGAGTTCCAGAATCTAAATGTATACATTTTCAGGAAAATAGAAGCTCTTTCAATATTTTAATTACATGAAACTTGTCATAAAATGAAATGTCCTTTTTTTATAAATGAGAAAACAATTCAAACATAAAAAATAATGAATCCCTTTTGAGACATTGCACATTGAATTTATTTTACTGTTTTAAATAAATAGTGTAAATCCCAGTGATTCTGCCTGAAATCTTCCATTATAAACTAATAACGTACAGCCCAGTCATTTTGCTTGGAAGTTTCCTTTAGAGACTCCTGTTGCTGAATCTCCTTACACTCTCTGTAATGTGATGGGGCTCAAACTTGACATAGGAAATCTTTTTCTTTTTCTTGCCCTAGCCAAATCCTGCCCATTCTTGTAAATACAAATGTCCCAGAACACTCCAGGCAGAAGTATGCATTCTCTAAATACACTATTTGTGGGAGGCTGAAATGATGTCCACTCCCCACCTCCAGATCCTATTTCCCAATATCTGTGAATATGGTACTTTACGTAGTAAAAGAGACTTTGCATATATATTAAGTTATGGATCTTGAACTGAAGGGATTATCTTGGGTTATCTAGGTGGGTCCAATGTAATCAAGAGTTCTTATAAGAGGGAGGAAGGAAGATCAGAGTTGCTGAGAAAGAAATTGTAAGGAAAGAGGCAGAGGTCAGAGAGGAGAGAAGATGGAGGTAAGGGCCATGGGCCAAGAAATGCAGGTGGCCTCTACAAAGTGGAAAAGGCAAAGGAACAGATTTTCCCCTAGAGCTTCCAGAAGGAATGTAGTACTGTTGACATATTTGTTTTAGCCCAGTGAAACTGACTTTGAGCTCCTGACCACAAGATAAGTTTGTCTTGTTTTAAGCCTCTAAATTATCTGTGATTTGTTACAGCATCCATAGAAAAGTACTGCATCATTATTAATCAATCTTTGTGGCTAAAAGCTTTCCCCTATAAGATTTATGACAACTTTTTATATATCCTTGAACTCCCAGTTTCTTGTCACAGCCATAGAAGATGCTGACACCTGACTTTTGTCCACCTCTTGCTCTCCCATCATCCCAAAAGTTCCTTACCTTTTGTTTCACACTGGATTTTTGTCTCCAAGAACTACTACTTTACTTCTCTCTTACCTTACATCACTATGCATCCTGAAACCCATGGTTGATCAACTGAATCTCTCTTCATTCCTTTGGATCCTTGTCCTTCTGCTACAACTATCTTGTAAGTCCTCAGTCTAAAACTAATCTCACTGTCTGCCTTTTCTGCTCTTATATATGAGCTGTTGAGAATTGCTATAATAAAATCCCTCAAACATATAGACTGCTCAATACAAATTCATGGTCTCCATACTTAACCAGGTCCTTAAAGCTGGCCATGATTCATTTCATGTGACCACAAACAGAACTGTCTTCCATTCCCATTAGTGGATGTTTTAAATCTTCACCACTCTTTTCAAGCCTTTACAAACACTTCATACTTTTCTCTTGTAGCTAATGACCTTAACTTTCACCTTATAGATAAAATTAATGTGAGCAAATGTGAATTATCTCCATTCAGGGGCTGCCTATAGGGCACATAGAGCTCAGGGAAAATAGTTTTGTCTGGGGTCGCTATTTGTAGAAACAATTTGATTTTTTTAAAAAAGGTATTATAAAATTAATGGACCCATGTGAATTATAGTGATCATTTATGAAGATTTGGAATAGTAGGTAGAGAAGAGGCTTCTGTATATTTTATTATCTAATGAGTGCATGAGAAGATTATTCATAGTATACAGCACCAGCTCTTCCTGCTCTTCCTGTTCAGGTTCAGAAACTGTGGGTTCATGTTTTTATCTTCAGATAAGCCATTTCTGCTTAATTCCATATCTCCTGCCATTAGTAAAGGGTAGCAGTACTATTATTAATCACAATGTCCATATTAAAACTGTAGAATATTCCTGATATCACTTATCTAATGCTGACTACATCGTTACTCAGGGTGCTACATCTTCCCTTGTGCCACCCGTGACCATTAGCTTCCAATGATTCTCTTGAAAGTTGTAACTGTGCTTTGTTGATGAAGACCACAAATCCAAGTCTTACCATAATTAGTTTTCTGGTCATGTTGAATGTACTGGTCAGAATCTTTTAACAGAAATATAGGACAAGACAGATTCAAAACCTGTCTTTCCTTGAATTTTTTAGGCCATAATCAATGCATTTCAAAAATATGATCTCTTCCAGTGTTGACCACACCCCAGTCTTCCACACGTCACCACGAGTGGGGAGGATAAATGAACGACTCTTTAGCAGTGCAAGTAGATCAGTTTATTTTACTCAAGGACAATCTGTCTCTCTCTAAGTACAACTTAAGACCAGCTGAGGAGAGCACAATGTTATCACGTCAATGAGAGGGAAGAGAAGCATCGATTGGAAACATCCTTTGATTTTAAGGATCAATGGACATAAAATCCCTTAGAGGAGATAAGTGTAGCCATTTCCCCAGGATTCCTGAACATGGCACAGAGCCTGTAAAGAAGGTGGGTGACTTCTCTGAGTCCCATAAGTAGAAGGTACATAGGGTCAAGGATCTCTGCTGTCACTCCCACAGCCTTTGGTTGCTGATGGCCAAAGACTACAAGTGGAACTATAAGCAGGTTATGAATGGGTCCATGGTTTGAGCTTAAGTGTCAATGGTGGAACAACACCATCAATAGCCAGACCCTTGAACTTGTCCTGTATCTGATGCATTGTCACTAAAAATCACCATGCCAGTGCTATTCTGGCAGCCCATTCTCACACAGTCCATAAAAGAAAATTACTATGTCCCAATAGCAAAAGCAATATGCTCACTAGGCCATCCTTCTGAAATTGGGACTAACTACAAGGTCCAGGAAAGCCCCATAGTCCACATAAGCATGATTTCCAATGCTCTTAGGGGCATTTGATAGACCCCATGCAAGTAGCAGAGCATCAGAGATTATCCTGAAGGGGAGAAATGGGGCCCAAGGTCCACATCCTGTCAGATGGCACTGCCGTTCGCATTCCCAGGTATCCAGGGGGACTTAGACTATTTTGAGGAAGCTACTTACGATAACTAGGAATAGTGTGAAACTTGGACCAGACCTGGGGTGCCCTGTTTATAGCACTGCTGTCTCTGCTCAATTCCAAGTATTAGTGAAGGACTTGGGAAATTTGAGAAATGCATGCTAAAATTTGGGATCCACAGATGCCCAGGTTGGTACATTCTACTTGCCCAAGTCAAAGGGTGATAATTCCTCCAATGCCCATTTCCTCCTTTCAAAATTACTTATAACTGTTTCCATCCTTATTGCTACCCTATAAATATAAGGTGAGGTATCTATTTTCCCCTTCAAGATCAACAGCTCTGTCTGTGCTCTCTATATAATTTTCCCTCATCTACCTTGAAACTTCACTCCAGTTATTCTCCTCTCTGCTGTAATTTCTCCCATTCTCCTTCTGCTTTGCCTATAAACATGATCTAGTTCCCTCCCAGCCAAAAGCATTTTTTGTTGTTGTTTCGTTTTGTTTTGAGACAGCATCTTACTCTGTCACCCAGGCTAGAGTGCAGTGGCATCATCATAGCTCACTGCAGCCTCAAACTCCTGAGCTCAAGTGATCCTCCTACTTCAGCCTCCCGAGTAGCTGGGACTACAGGCACACACCACCACACCTGACTAATTTTTCTACTTTTTGTAGAGACAGATCTCACTCTTGCTTATGCTGAGCTGGTCTCCAACTAGTGACCTCAAGCAATCCTCCTGCCTCAGCCTCCAAGAGCTCTAGGATTACTGGCTTGAGCTCTCATGCCAGGGACCAAAAGTCTTTTGTTGATTCTCTTATTTACTATTTCTCTTTCTTCTTCTACTCTCCATGAAAGAGAAGTCCATACTCACAGATTTCTCCTTAACTTTCCATTTTTTCTTCAGATTGCTACAGTTTGGGTCTCCTCTACCCTAGCTACTCTGCCAAGGTATTAATGACCAATGTATCATTGAATCCACTTATTTTACTTATTCTGACGTTACATTTGTGGCCTTTTCTGTTGCAATGTAAACTCTTGGTAGCAGTCTCCTTGAAACTCACTTCTCCTTTAACCTTTGTCACCTACTTCTCTGACTGCTCTTTTTTCATCTCTTCAAGGAATTCTTTTCCACTAATCCTTTCAGCCTCTGCATTTGCTACATCTGCTACTTGTATTAGTTTTCTCCTCCTGCCTAACAAATGACCACAAACTTAGCTTAAAACGACTCCTGTTTATTATTTCACAGTTTTGGGTCAGAAGTGAAAGTATGGATGAGCTGGGTCCTCTCAGATTCTCACAGCCTGAAATCTTGGACTTGGCGGGGCTGTGTTCTTGTTTTGGAGGATCTAAGGAAGGTCCTTGAGGTTGCAGCAGAATTCACTTACTGTGGTTGTAGGATGAAGGTCCCTGTTCCCTTGCTGGCTGTGAGCTGAGGCCACCTTCAGCTCCCAGAGACTGTCTGCATTCCTTAACATGTGGCCTCTTCTAGCTCAAAGCCAGCAACATAGAACCTTCCTTCCATTGTATTCCTTTCAAACTTTGAATCTGTTATCAGGAAGAGTTCAGACATCTTGAGATTACCCGATTATGTTATGTTCTATTTGGGTAATCTTTCTATTTTACAATAGCACTATTTGCTAATAAGAACATTTGTTCCAAACTTGAAAAACCCAAATGTTCTCAATAGTAGATTAAATAAATTGCATGTTTTCATATTAATAGAATGGAATAATAAACATCAATGAAAGTGGTGTAATTATATAGCTAAAAGAAGCAACACAGATCAATGTCAAACAGAGCTTAGTGAAAGGAAACTTCCACACAGAAATACACACATTGTATGATTCCTTTCACAAAAAGTTCAAAAATAGAGGTAATCAATGGTGTTCAAGAAGTAGGAGGGGTAAGGATTGGGAGGGAGTAGAAGAGAGGCTTCTGGGGTGGCTGGTATGTTATATTCTTTAATCTGGTGGTGGCTACATCGTTAACGTTGGGATAATTCATTGAGCTGTTCCCGTGTGATTTATGCAGTTGCCTGCAGCTACTTCATTCTTCAAACAAGATTTTTAAGATTTTATACTGGTTATATCATGCCCTTAGTCCTTCTCTTTTCCACCCTTGGCCTTTAAGACTTCCCACAATGTGGCCCCTGCTTTTCTGTACTTCTCTTTTTGATTTTTGTGCTCTGGCCATTATGGACAACATCATTTCCTTGAATCTACACAGAATTTTTCCATTTCTCTGGTTTTGCTCATTTTTTTCTTCTTTCTTCAAATACCTTCCAAACTGCCTCTGTTTTTCAAATATCCCAAGTATCACTTCCCATTCAAAATTTCCCTGATTCTTTTGTTTCAGCCTGATCTCTTCTTTCTCTGAAATTCTGTGACATTTTCTACTTTGATCATTATATTCCATTTTTAACAATAGTAATTTCAGTATTTGCTTTGTCCTATCATTCAGTCAAACCTCAATTAAGGAAGAAAGTGTGGAAAACTTGTGTATGAAATACAAAAATGTATGGCTTTGGAATTTAGACTTATTTTTAATGGACATTTATTATAGAAAATTTAAAGCAAACAACAAAGTAGAGAGAATAGTATAATAAATCTTCACGTACCCATCACCCAGCCACAACGATGGTCATAATTCTAGGCGAATTTCATTTTGATCTCCTTGTTAACTGAGTGATCATAGTCAATTGAGATGGAAATTAAGCTATTGCCTGTAGGACAGATATAAAATATGTAGAAATAAGTATACATTTGGACCTGGGCATGTTTATATATTCAATAACATCTTTTTAGTTGCTTACATTAATTTCCACTTAACATGTTTTTAACTTTAATATTATTATGTTAATAGTTTGTTTTCAAAGTTTACTATTTTTCCTTATATATGAAAGCCCATGCAGTTTGACCAGGTTTCATAATAGGATGAACAAATGACTTTGGGCTCTACTTTAGGATAATGTAATTTTCACCCTCCTTCTCCCTACCTCTCCCTTTCCTCAGACCTTCACTCCTTCTTTCCTTATGACATGTTTTCTGGGTGTAAATTTTTAGATCACTCAACTCTGAGAAACAGAACACCAGGAAATTTCTGGATGTTAAAAGAAATGGGATTTCTTAACAATAAAGTGAGTTTCCCATTTCTGTCCCTTCAGATTATTTGTGTGTATATGTGTGTGTGTGTGTGTGTGTGTGTGTGTGTATGTGTACTTATCTAGTGAACAGCTAGTACAAAATATATATTACAAAGTAAAAGAGAGACATGGGTTATTATGTACTAAGAAACTAATTTTAAAATGTCTATAAAAAGTTGATTTTGCTTTTTTAGTATTTTGCAAACCACTTCCACTGAAGATAAGCAAATTAAAATCCACGTTACTTTAGCACTGAGGAGTTCAGAACATACCAGAATGGGAGAGAACATTGTGCCTTTGAGGGCTCCTTTAAATAAGTTTTTAACATGTTTTTAAGCATAAACATTTCAGAAGTGAGAATGCACTATGGAAAATATAAACAAGACTTTTGATAAATTAAAAATTTAGTCTCAATTTTCTATCTAGGAAATAAAAGTATTTTTTCTCTATAAATAAAAAAATACATATCTAATAGACATCAGTCATCCTTTATTATACTAAAAAATGCACCAAGAAGCATTGTTCTCACTTTTCTTACAGTAAGAGCTTTTCTATTAAGATGATAACAACAACCACACCCCCACACAAACACAAACTATGTAACCAATACAGGTCAACAGCAAGTTATACAGTAAGCTCCTCGGGGTAATAGACAGGTTTAATTTTAGGAGAGTAGATCCTTTTAGAATATTAGAATTAATCTTTTGGAATTTTGGTAGGCAGAGGGTAAAGGGAACAAAGTAATGAGTAAGTACATACTAATTAATGTATTTTCCACGAATCTGAACGATGTCCAGCAGAATAGTGATCTTCAGAAGTGTTAAATGACAGCACATGCAAGTTGGTTTAGATCCTAGATCAGCACAGAAATATACAGAGGTAACTATATTCCTTGCTTGCATTCCTGAGAGGCTTCATTCGTTAATATTCAGTTCACATAGAGAAGCCTGTCTTTTCAAAGGCTTTTCACACAACATATATTTTTTTCCTTCAAATTATTTTCATTTTCTGCTGAACCTTGCTGAAGAAGTTGACATTTCACGCTACCAGCCAGTGACTCATTCACACGTTTTGTTTTGTCCACATTGGTTCAGTGACTTTGCCATTCCTACTAACACAGTTATTATTCTGGCTTGTGCTTACCTTGAACTATTAATGCCTGCCCTCTTCCATCTGCAGTATAGCAAAAACATTTGCCAAATCATTTTAACAACCAAATTGCAGATGTAAAGATAGAACACAAATATTCAGGCAATATTTGTTTCAGAGCAGCAGAGAAATTTAATGTTACATTGTTGCTAGGCAAAGGAAAGATAAGGAGGTGAGAACTAGATAATGTGCAGTAAAGCATTTTTAAAGAGCGTTTCTGAAAACATTAGATATAATCATTTT
This sequence comes from Avahi laniger, assembly GCA_963575035.1. Taxonomy (NCBI): domain Eukaryota; kingdom Metazoa; phylum Chordata; class Mammalia; order Primates; family Indriidae; genus Avahi; species Avahi laniger. Next base: position 10,340 of record CAUYSK010009652.1, read on the forward strand.
GCATTTAGCACATCTTAGTTTCAGCTTATCATTTGTAATGTCCCGTTCCAATGTTTATTACTGAAGCTGCAAGTTAATTAAATGAAAATATAGCTCTTTGCAGTCTTTAGTGAAAAATAAAACCATCACTTTAAATGACATTTAAAAATCTTATATTTTAATATTACATTAAAAGGCATATACATGCTTTACCTATAGATTTATATTTAATATATAGTTTGTCCTCACTCATTTTATTATGAAGATAAGTTTTAATCCATTGTTTGTCCTTGACTCTTCAACAGTATAATTACTATTTAAATGAACTTTACGTTTTTTGAATCAGAAATTCATGATTTCTTTTAATTGTCAGCCTCGCTTGTCTAATAAAGCAAGGACACTGTGTTTGTCTTCATTCTCAGTCTTATCCTTACCAGTATTCCTTCTCTTTCCCAGTATTAGCAAATTTTTAAAACACATTATGTTAGTAGTAGCTTACTATGTAAAACACTCATCATAACCACTGTACTCCAAATCTGCTCGATTTTATGGCTTTATTAAATGTGCCCAGTAGAGTTAATCTATAGCATGATCATTTTATTATAATAATGCCTATTATTTAGTAAGTATGTGCTACATCTCTTCTCAAGTATTTATATCATTTGTACCAAACATTACCATTAGCAGGCCCATAAATAAGCAATAATGAAAATACTTTTTATAAGACTTTAGAGAACATTTTTTTCAGAGCTTATTTCTTTCCAAAGAATAGCAAAATGCTGTCAGTTGCAAAATGAGAAAATTCAATAATCTACCACATCTTTTCTGAAAAGAATTACTTATCCAAAAAAATTCTCATGTATCTTGAGTTGTATTAGTTGTATCATTGGGTATCCATTCAGGAAGAACCACCACAGAGGTGGGGTCCTATTTAATACACAGTACTTTGCATGGAACTCATTGTCTAGAGGGAGTGACTGTAATATATCTCCCCTTTGTTTTCTATGTAATTCCAGCCCTGAGTACACAGTAGAAGCTCAGTACGATTGAACAAATAAACATAAATCTTATTATCTTCATGTTAGTTAGTAAGGGAATGGTTAATTTATTATCATTTACCACTTTTAATCAATTTGACAGGAGATAATGGTCCATTCAGGGCCATTTTATTTCATTAGTACAGAATACAGCATTTTCTCAGGCCTCCATCCCCCTATATTTTTAACAACTTGACTTATTCCCAAGTAAAATAAGTTAACATAATATTTTGTATTAACATAACATTATACTTAACTAGTATTAATTGCTATTCAACAATGCAGTTAAGTAAGGTACTATTTGATAAGACTATAATTAAGAGGACAGATTCACTTAATATTTTTTTCACTCCTTACCTTTTCCAAACAAAGGGAAATAAAACTTTTAGCTAAAAGAAGTTCTAGTAGTCTCATAATTCAAAGTAGAAGAGATACACCTTGTATTCAAATTAAGCATGGACAGCCTGTCATGCAAAAGGTGAAATTAGAAAGTTCAACAACATATAAAGTAGCCTCAGATTATTCATAATACAGTGATATAAGAATAGAAATCGGGCCATTCAAAAGGTAATAAAATTAACGTGGAAATATATTCCAGCCTGTCTGTAAAGAGCAAATGATGATAAGAAAGAAGAAAAATGGATGGAAAATTGCCCAGTGAAAGAGGAATATGCAATTGAGACTCAAATTGTGTTTCCACACAGATTAATGTTGAACTAGATTTGCATTCTTTAGCTAACCTTTATCGCATGTTATTATTTCTTCATTCTGAGTAATCAGTTTATATCGTTTTCAATATATTGGTTTATACTCTAATCCAAATAAAAAGTGCTGCTCATTATTGCAACTTTCCCAAGAATTTATTATCCACGTATTTCAAATATGCTATGTAAATTTTGCTTTTTGCTTCATAGGAGTTTTGTGGTAAAGTGAAAGGCAAAGCATGCGTTCAGCTCCAGACAGGGGCCTGCCTGTGCTAAATGTATTGTATCAAATCCATGAAGTTGTGTTTTGTAATTCACTGGGCAAGAACTATGGTTTCAGCAATTAATGGAATATTTTTGCTAGTGCTTCTGGTTTATAGGACCAGCCCATGAGGAGAAGGGTAAATGAATAGAAACTATTAATACCACCTTCAGAAGACAATAAAAGTTAATGAAAATGGTGGGGGTGGGCAAGGGGCACTTTACGTTTCTAAAGTGGTATTTCCAAATGTTGTATGGCACATTTTCCTCTAGAATATACCTAATGTGAACCAGAATATTAAACTTTGTTTAGCCTGGAACTTGCCAAATTTACCTGGCCGCACAATGCTTCTTTTCACTATACACTTATTAATATATCTAGGATCTTGTGCTCCAAACACGTTTAGGGACAGGGTATACATTATTGTTTCTGGGAAGCGATGACAAAGAGAAGGATGGCCAGAATGGAAGTAGAGGAGAGAATCAGGCTGGCTGATGACTGCTGCCACATGCCATGGCATGAAACATAGCCCCTGAGGCTGTGAATAAGAACGATGGAACAGGGAGCTTCCGTCCAGGCAGAATAAGAAATAACTAGCTGTTTCGGCTACATATTAATATCTTGACTCTTGTTTATGCCCTGAATGGAGAAACTCAGTGCCTGCCCAGGGGAGGTGTGGGAGCAAAGAAATGGAAACATGCTATAGAAATTAATCTTTTATCAGGGTTTAGGAAATGTACTTTATTGCTCCTATAACTGTATTAACTTTGACCCTTTATAAAAATGCCAAAAAACTTAGCACTAGGAGATTGGTCATTCAAACCACCTCCAAGTTAAGTAAGTATCTTACAATAATTTGCACTCCTGGGGGAGAGAACTTGTATGTGGAAAACAGAAGCTTCAGTATCAGGCTGATTAAGGTTCAAATTCTGGATCATGACATGCTACCTACATGATCTTGGGCAAGATACTTCATTTATTTAACATATTTCCTCCGTAAGTGTAAACAATGCTCTTTACACTTAATGCTATACAATCTTTTGCCTATATTTTCTTGATGCCTCCAGCCAAAACAATAGAATGTTTCATGCAGGCATTATGCTGAATGCTGAATGTTTTACACACATTCTCTCATTTAAATCTCATAATAACCCTAATAAGGTAGATATTGTCATCTCTATTTTACAGAGGAGAAAACTGATCCACAGAGAAATGTTCCAAGGTTACATGAATATTAAATGGCGGAGGTGTGATTTTAGTCTAATTCTGATTATATCCTTGAGCACTATACTATTCTGCCTAGATATGCAATTGCAGAAGAGTGACGATGAAATGCAAATTACCTGTATGTCCCCGGGCTCTAATACTATCATATTAACAGTTAAGCTGGATCCTCATAGCTCTAAGTCTCCAACTACCTATTCTGGAACTCCAGTCCCTACCAAAGAGCTAAGTACTCTTATCTTTTTCCAGCTGTCCATGGTGATTACCAGCTCTTCTTGGTCTCTATTTCTCAAAGGTAGGAGAATGGATCCTCCTCTGCCTTACATAGTGGAGCATGAAGCATATTAAATACTGAGTTTAGTGATGTGAATTATTTAGCTTACTGATACTATTCTTTTCCTTCTCCTTGTACCAATAAACCAGATCTATAATAGATACCTTTTCATATCTGCTGTCATTCTGAACTATACTATTATAACAATAGAAACTCCTCTCTAGGGATTTGCTGTTGAATCCAGCTCACCATAGAAACCATCCTTTTGATGGTTTCTCTCTTAAAGTCACTAAAATCTCATTTCTTTTACCATTTTCCCTCTGAGTTCTACAGAAATATTTCTATATTTCTGAACCCCAATTGTGGATGAAACAAAGATCAAAGATATCCCCAACTAGGAAAAGTTCTTTGTGTCTACTGCAAATCAAACTTTTCATATAGATATTTGTAGAGGCATATGTAAGGTAATATGCTCAGTGTAGCTAAATCTCAGTCCTTAACAAGCCAGGACTCTGATATACTAACATGTTAATAATTTGACAGTTGAATGCTGGAACAGGCTTATACTGGCTCAGGAATTTGTTAAATTTTCCAAAATTTTGCAAGCCAGTTGGTTGTTAAACCATTGATAGCTTGAAATCAGCCATGGTAGGAATATATGTACTATGGAAATAAGGAAATACTACAAATCAGGGTTTTTCCCATGCACCCCATCTCACTTCAAGAGAATCAGTTAAACATTTCCCAGCACACCACTGTTTCTCCATCTTGTTTTGTTGAGTGCTAACAAAAGTGGTGGGGCTGTGAGTCACTCAAGGCTTTTAGTAAAGAGGGAAGTTGAAGTAGGACAAATAAGGAAGAACTCATTTCTTTGTAAATCCAGCTGAGAAATTTCCGAGGAGCTACAATTCTTTTAGATAGTCTAGTCTGTCTTCTGATTCTTGTCATTACAAAGTAAGAACATAGGTGAATGTTTTCTGGTTCATTTAACATGTCAGTTGGCAAAAAAATTCTGAAATTAAGAATACCATCACATTTTTGCTGCAATGATTTCAGTAGCTAAACCTTTAAAGGCTTGTTCCCTATGTAAAAATTAATAATTGTTAGATAAATTGAGAATCCAAGATGTCTTATTTTAGTTTGAATATAGTTTAGGTTTAGAGCAGGGCTTCATAACCCTGAATATATGTTAGAATTACCTTTGAGAGCACTCTATTGCCAGGAGCCCCTCCTCAGGTCAATTAATTTAGATTCTACAGGTAGGTTACTGGCTATTTTTTAATTAAATTCTCCAGGTGATTCTAATGCACACCCAGGATTGGAAGCCACTGTGTACAGGTTGGGACTTTAGAATCCTCCCACCTTATTGAAGGCAGTACATAATGCAAGGTAGGACAAGGCCTGAAGGGTTGACAGTTTTTTAGAAAATGGAGATGAACACAGACTTCTAAGTAGTTTGAACTTGATTTTTGTTGTTTTCCAGTGTTTTTAATAATGTGCTCTTTATTGCCAGCACACTTTGAAGTTGTAGTAAAGGCATTCATCTAAAAATACTGGGGAATGACTAGAAATTTTAGGGAATCCTTTGCAAACCAAATTTACTCATTGACTGCAGAAATAGATTCCAAGTGAAGATGGGGCAGTATGTCTCTGACAGTATATCCTGGATATTTCTGCATCTCTGTGATATTCTTTCATTTAGAGATATTGCTGCACAGAGACTGAAATAGTCACGTCCAGATCTGCATTTTTCTTGTTGCAAAGTTTTTATTTGTAATTTTTCTTCTCTAGTTGTGTTGCAAAGATACCTACACACCTGCTAGCAGGAAGTATAAAGCAGGTCCTGAGGATGTCCTCTTTTTGCCCTAAGGAGTGGAGGAAAAAAATGATGGTGTTCCTACCCAAACATATTTAAATTTTTTAAAATCCCAAACTTTAAGATAATTGTAAGAATATCCAAAGAAGTTCTGATTTTTTTTCATGGTGCATTAATCACCTTTTAAAAATAAATATAAAGTTCTTTCAAAATATTTTTGGTGTCCCAATCTGATACATAGACTGCCTATTATGCTATTCAGTAATTCAGTACTAGATTCAAAATGATGTTTCTGTTTTTGCTGACTTCTTTCCTCAGAGATTTACTAACCATGAATTTCCAACTTTTGATATGATGCTACAGTGATTGAGATTATAGTCTGAAGATGATAATTTATCACATAAAAAATGATGGATTTTAAAAGGAAGAGTGAAAAGTAAGAATAATATGAAAAGTCTGGTCCAGATGGCAAATAATAAGAGGCAGCTTTGCCAATTAATCATATTTATTTTAAAAGCCATAGAAATGATTTCCATTCGCCTGGATGATAGTTTTCCATCCCTTGACCTTTAGTCTGAAGGCATCTTTGTGGATTAGATGCGTTTTCTGTAGACAGCAAATACTAGGCTTGTAGATTTTTATCCACCCTGCCAGCCTGTATCTCTTCAGAGGACAGTGCAGGCCATTCACATTTATTGAGAGGATTAGATTTGTGGTAGATTTCCATTCATATTGTTGGATGAAATCCTATTGTTTTGTTTTGCTCCTTGAGCCATCATGACGTCCACATTCTAGGCTTTAACTCTTGAATGATTTTACTTTGAAGAGTGTCTATTATGCTGTTCAGTGTGCAATGCAGGACTGAGTACTTCCTGTAGGGCTGGTCTGGTCTTTACAAAATCTATCAGTGATTGCTTGTCTGGGAATGATTTTATTACTCCCTTGTAGATGAAGCTTAATTTTGCCGGATAAAGAATTCTGGGTTGGACATTATTCTGTTTTAGAAGATTAAGGATAGAGACCCAGTCCCTTCTGGCTTGTAGGGTTTCAGATGAGAAATCAGAAGTTAGTCTGATCGGTCTTCCTTTATAGGTTATCTGCTGCTTTCGTCTCGCTGCTCCAAGAATTGCTTCTTTCATATTTACTTTGGTCAGTCTAATAACTATGTGACATGGTGATTGCCTTTTCACATTGAGTCTCCCAGGAGTTCTGTGTGCTTCTTGTATCTGGATGTCCAGATTTCTGGCCAGGCCTGGCATATTTTCCTCCAGTATTCCATGAAATAAGTTTTCCAGCCCTTGAGTATCTTC